>CAKAOH010002897.1:0-19277 GCA_916701665.1 Sebastiscus tertius | reverse complement strand
GACTTTGAACGTGGCATGGTTGTTGGTGCCAGACGGGCTGGTCTGAGTATTAAACTGCTGATCTACTGGGATCTTCACCACAACCATCTCTAGGGTTTACAGAGAATGGTCCCAACAAGAGAACAGATCCAGTGAGCGGCAGTTGTGTGGACGGAAATGCCTTGTTGATGTCAGAGGTCAGAGGAGAATGGGCAGAGTGGTTGGAGATGATAGAAAGGCAACAGTAACTCAAATAACCACTCGTTACAACCAAGGTATGCAGAATACCATCTCTGAATGCACAACACGGCCAACCTTGAAGCAGATGAAGACCACCCGGTACTAGCAAGGTGTACCTAATAAAGTGGCCGGTGAGTGTATATTATATTACTGGAGATTATAATTATTGATGCATTATTGTGTTCATCACGTTAACCTCTTAAAGTCCCGTACCTGCAGGACGCCGGCCGTCATTAATGTCTTTCACAATAACACCAACAGACTAACAGATCGGGGCAGCGGTAGACCAGCAACCTCCACGTTCTGTGAGGCCAAATTACTGTTTTTGTCACTGGACTCTGGTGGCGTTGAAGAGATAGATAGATAGCTTAGATAACCACTTCAGTTCCCCGTCAGAAAGGGCCGTCCGAGGGCAAGATAAAGTGGTGAAAATATTCTAAATATAACGTACACTTAAACTGATATAGATTTGTTTTGGTGTCTAAAATCCATCCACAGCAGGACATTACTTTGCTCCCGTGCTGGTACTCCTGTCTGTTTTCTTCAGACACCATCTACTGTAGGTAATACTGACTATGGAGAAGCACCTCAAACAACCACACTGAGAAACACCGAACTATCCCTTTAAATAAACATCCTTACTGCTCTTGTGAGCCACACAGTCATCCCAGTCTACAGTGTAAACACGGCGTTCATTCCCGCTTCGTCTCTACATCACTTCTGATATTTAGCCGACACTGAGAGATAATTGTCTTCCACATAAAGCCTAGTGGGAACTTTTCATCCTGTTATAGCTTTTCCACCAGCATTATTAATGTGCAGCCTGCTAAGCAAACCTTGTAGTCTTGGCAGATGGCGGTGAAGTGTCAATAAGTGATTCTGGCCACGTGCCTCAGCACCGTGCCAGCCGGCGAGCCGGTCGGGGGAGCGCTGCAGCGGTCGGACTCCTAAGCCTTTTAGCGGTGGAAAACACTCCCGCTATTCTCAGAGTCAGATTGGGGAATAGCGATTTTCCACCGAGCATCATATCAACAGCAAAACAGCACGAAGGCAACAAAAGCGTGAGTCTGAATGGGTTCGAGTTGAGCTAGCTCACTGGGACGTATATGGCGGCGGATGTCTGGGGAGGCCTCTCTGTATAGAAAACGCTCCGGTCACATTCTGGATACCAGACCATGAGAAGCCTCCAGCCTCCCTGAAGTGACACTAATCCTCTAAAAAGTTGGTTTGTGGATGTTTGCAGACGACTCTATTTGTTATCGCAGCATCTTGTGGTTTATTTTTACTGCTGATGTCGCTCCTAACTTGGTGTTTTTCCAGTTTTTGGAACCAACTGATGATGTCTGGACTGTAATTAAAAGGATATGGCTGCATTCATTTTGAATGGGGGTAGCTGCATTTGGGCTGCGGCGGCCGCGGGGGGGGGGTACCAAAAGAAACGCAGCGGCCTGCGGCGGAAAAGAAGAAACAGAATCAACTTTTGGAGAAAAGCAACCCAACGTCACGCCGCGGTGGCCAATCACGTAACGGGAAATCCAGCCAAGAGGAAACAAAAGACGTTAATCGTCGCAATTAATGGACCAATAAAGTGAATCTCCCACACCGCTGCACAACCCTAGGAAAAACAAGAAGTTAGCAAGATAGGCTAACTCCCTTCCTCTTTCCAAATGGAAAAACAAAACAGATTGTAAAGTGTAAAGTTAAATGCATCAATCTGTTGCAAAATTAAGAGGCTAGATCTGTGAAGAAATTTGACAATGAACACATTCGTTTATAGATATGAACAGTGATGACACAGAAAAAGGTAACGCCCATGAAACATGGTAAACGAGACTGGGTCCATGTTTCATCGCCGCAGACCCCCCGACGCACTGAGGACAGTCCACCGCAGTTATCAGTCGTGCCGGGAGCCTCGTCCCTCCCTGCAGGGAGAGAGAGGGCACAGCGAGCTCTAATTTAAGTCCACAGCCACGGGAAGCGATGAGGTTCGGGCAAGGGGTGCTGTAAAGGTCACCGAGGACCGAGAGCTGGTCCCGGTGCGCTGCCACGGAGGTAATGCGCCGAGCGAGAGCTGGCCAGCACCGGAGAGAGGTTCCACAAGGGGATCCTCCCACGAGCGTCCGCCTCTGACCCGTCGTGTTGAAGTTCAATATGAAACGGTGGCGGGCCTCCCGATGGGAAACACTGACAAACAGCTTACCAAAAGGTAGAAAAAACAACCTCGTCAGATATTTGATATTCCCTCGTCAGTTGCACGCGTCATCTCTGCACCGTCGTCATGGGAAACACCCGCTAAAGAGGCTCCAGGATTAAACACGGTTCCTACAAATATGACCCAAAACTTTTGAAAGGTAATAAAATATGCTAAATAGCTCAAGTACCACCATCATTTACATTTCCCTGACACAAAAAGTGAGGTGAAGTGGTAATATGTATGGTAATGAGGTGAAGTACGTATGGTATTATAGAACGCTCTGAGGACGAAGCGATGATATTTCTTTTTAAATTAACTATTTCCTCAGCTTTAGCTCGGTGGTTAACTTTAACAAGCTGAAGAAAAATAGGCTTCGTAATAATTCCTGCGGAAATGAAGACGGCCGATGAATAAACTGGAATCCTGGAGCCGGCTTCAATGAGATCCTCCTCTCCCTGTTGGAGTCCACAGTGTGGGACGGATTCAGGCGAATGGACAAGACAATGGGCTGTGATTACTTTGGCCACTCCAGACAGAAAGACAAGAGCACAAGAGACGCAAAATGGAGCATTAATATTTGTATAAGTGAGGCCGGGTGCAATGAAAAGGAGAGAATTATGCAGCACTCTGCTCCATTGTGTTTCTGACAGTGTCAGCGGCAGCAGGCTGCTGTTTCAATCCGTGTTCACCAAACCCGCCCTTCTGTGTGAGGATGTGGGGGAACATGTGTGAGCGATAACACATCCACAGCTCTCATGACCGCTGCACGGCCATGTGTGCATCCAACATACCATAATTGTTTGCTAATGTACGATGTGTTTTTACAGTGGGAGCATCTCCATGCTTGTGTGTGCACTTAGTGAGCTGGTAAACCAATGAAACATCAAAGGGGAGACTATTAAACACACACACACCCTCTCTCACACACACACAAGCACAGCGGGGCTCTGCTGCAGGGGTTTCTGTTGCATCAGAAGAGAAGAGACGAGACACCCCCGACTCCCCGAGAGGAAGGGGAGCGATAACCAATCCTGTATGAGCTGCCGACCGGCAACAAATAAGGAGGAGATTGGGAAAAGAAAAAAAAAAAAAAAGCAGCATGTGTGTTCGTCACGAGCTGAACAGACGAGGGAGACGTACTGAGTGAGCTGCTGCTGCTGTACATGACGAAGAGGAACGCACGCCACAAACAATATGGAAAGATTATGCAAATGATGAAATAACAGAGGCGGACAGAATGCACATTCTAATCATCAGGACTATCATGCTCTTGTTGTTGTGTCAGTGTTAAGAGATAAAGCTGCTCCTATTATATACTTGTCTTGACAATCGAAATGAGAAGATGAAAACCATCTCATGTTCCATGTTCCTCCATCTCTCAATTAGAGATGCGCCGAAGATGCACCGAGATGCAAAACGGCTCCGATACAACGGCACCGATACCACTTTACGGCAGCGTGACGTTGACCTCTCGTCTCCATCTTTCGGGTCCTATCGACGCGCTCACGTTCCACCTCCTCAACGGTGCACCGACCCTCACTTTCATTTCGCCATTTCGGGGTTTTGCTTGCACCCTCTGACTTGCACGTGTGTTAGACTCCTTGGTCCGTGTTTCAAGACGGGTCAGGTGGGTTGCAGACATTGGCGCAGACCCCTGACGCTTTTTACGTGGACCGCGCCCCGCCCTGGGCGCACTGACGACAGTCCGCCCCGGTGACACCTTGGCCACGGCCCCGGGAAGCACGTTCTTCGCCCAGAGCCTTCCCAAGCCGACCTAGAGCCGGTCGCGGCACACCGCCTCGTATGCGGGACTCCCCAGCCTGCCGTGTGTCGCTCACACCCTCCAGCTGGCTGTTAACGAGGGTCTTTTGGCACAGAGAAGTACTCGTATCGGTACTCGGTATCGGCGAGTACACAAATGTACGTACTTGTACTTGTACTCGTTCTGAAAAACAGTGGTATCGGTGCATCCCTACTCTCAATACTTCCCGACTCTCAGCCTCAAACCCAAAATATGTAACAAAAGATGTAAATCTTTAAAAACAGCTCACAAATATCATCTAGCGGTGTGGTTGCAGATCGCAACCAACTGAGTACCCCTCCAAAACTCACTCCCAACTCGTCAGATACCACCGTTTGGTCTGCGCCCCTCGGCATTGGAGACTGACCCGCAGGCGGTACGCCTCTTGCGTTACTTTTCGACGGACCAGGGACGGCGTGTTAACATACGCTCGTTACATACATCGTGTCTTTACAAAATAAACTTCTGCTTTCACAGGAAGTTGGGTTTTAGGCAACACAAACAGTTAGTTAGGGTTAGGAAACGGTCGTGGTTGACGTTAACTTCACTGACTAACCTTGTTAAGAGACGTGCTACATATAAACTACAGTGTTTGTGTTGATGGTGGTGAAGGATTACGTCACCCAGTGACACGGTGACACTCATTGATGTGTTTTTAATGGAGCTCTACGGCTCAGAGGAAGAAGAGATATCAGGCTGTGATACAAACACAATATTTCATTGTTGTTTTGGTCTTTTTATGGGATTTGATGACAAGAAAAATACAGAATAGCAGCCTTTCAACATTATTAGAGTACACACTGTGAAACAGCTATGAAACATTTATATTTCATTTATTTCTAAAGCAGCAGCGTCTCTATTGTTCCATTTCAGAGAATCCTTCAGCGGTGTTTATATTCGCTGCATCAGCGATAGGTATGCAAAGAGCCTTTCAGAATATCAAGTAATTTTATGGTTAAGATGCTGTAAGCTGCAGTAAGTGCTTAGGTTAGCATATGCATAACAGTACGATCTCCCACAGGCTACACAGAAGTACGGGGTCAAAAGGCTCTGTTCAATGAGACTAATGTATTCAAGTCTGAGGTGGAACTAATAATGCATTACAGCGTTGTGCTGCTCTGAACAGAGTCGTTGCATTAGTCCGTCAAAATGAGGGAAACACCAGAAAATCAAACCAGTTAAACTGTTTACTTTGGACTCTCCGAAATAAAAAACACACACAGATTTTCTATCAAACAATAATTGAATATACTGCACGAATACACACTCTTTATGTGTCTAAACGTTAATTGGCTGCTTGTAAATTAGATTAGATCATGGTGCAGACTAATATAGAAATATGTATTTGATGTATTTTTGTATTTTATTATGATTTTGTGTATATTTATATTAATATTATTATTTTTTTGTACATAGGAGTCATTTGTTGACAAAATGTGACAATGTTCATGCAAAAATATGAATAAAATACTAATTAAAACCTCTAATACCTCTAATGTTATGCTATACGTCAACTTCTGACCAAACTACACTGTAGACTAGTTTATTCGCTCCACACCAGCTGACGGAAACACGCCGTCA
This sequence comes from Sebastiscus tertius, assembly GCA_916701665.1. Taxonomy (NCBI): domain Eukaryota; kingdom Metazoa; phylum Chordata; class Actinopteri; order Perciformes; family Sebastidae; genus Sebastiscus; species Sebastiscus tertius. The sequence continues at coordinate 13,482 of CAKAOH010002897.1, read as the reverse complement.
AATTCACATTTCTTTTTTGCAAAGTTTGCTTAAAATTGGTTTGACAGTTGAATGGAAACACGGCTAGCGTCTCAGTTACTCCGGATGATGATCCACAAAACATATTGTCAACCATTTCTGTGGAGAGAAAGTAGGGCTGCACGATTATGGCCAAAGTGATTATGGCCAAAGTCACGATTATTTTGATCAATATTGAGATCACGATTATACATATAACACATTTAAATAAACAAAGTGCTGCTTTCACTTCCGTGTTGTGCTTCATTCCAACTGTAAAAAATTGTAAATGTTATCCTTTTACATTGTTATAGTCATCTGTGATGATTATTTGCATTAAAATCTTGCCATTAGTAGTTTTAATTATATATTATAAGCTGCTTAGAGCTAGTGTTAGGAACTTAAACATGTCATAATTCCCTCTCTATTATCTATTTTATCTATTTCTCCTTCAAACAACTGGATTTATTCAAGTTTCTCTCCAAAAACTACATTTTACAAGATTAAATTTGAACGCATCATGACAGCGTTATAAATTACCATCGCCCAATACTCATGTTTACTGAGTAGAGCTTGAACGCACCATAATGTGCTCCGTGCTGTCGGCAGACGAGCCGCTCACTGTGATTAATCTGAGCAGCATCATGGGAATGAATTACAGCATAATAAGAGTCTGATTAAGTTAGTTGTTCCAGATGTTTTCAAGGTTGTTCCTCCGCGGCTTACTTTAGACTTACAGTTGTGACAAATTGTAGCTTTATGTCTGTGTGTGACGCTACTGACTGTACCGCTGTGTGCCGACGTAAAACCATCATGTGGAGGCAAAAATTCAGATATATGGGATTGCTAAAAACTGGCCGGTTTCAATCTGCTGCTGATTGATTGATAGTTTAGGAAGCGCTTGATTTACGCATCAGAGTTGTCTACGAGCGGAGCATTTTAAACGGCAATATCGCAGTCGATCATGTTCATTTAATTGTGGGAAGCCCAAATATCAGCATATTAATCCAAACATTTCTGCATGGTCGTTACCACTAATGGTAAGTTTTTCTTTTTTTGTAACTTGGGTGGACTGACCCTTTAAACATAATGAGCTCATTATACTTTTACCACATGGAAGAACCTACTGTATGTTTGCTGTGTGATTGCTGCTCTGAGTAACTGGTAGGATTACATTCTCACTTTTAACAAGCTTCCTCTGAACGACTGAGCCCGCTTCTTCCAGCAGTTTTGACTCGGTTCATAAGTTCACACTCACTTACTCTTTAATTTCATCTTTGCATTAATGTTTCCGCTTAATGGGAATCAAATCCTCCAGTTTGGAAACCAGTTGGTAGCGTAATGCTTCAGCTGCAGCTACAGACTAGTAATAGGCAGCATGAAGCTGGCAGCGACTGATGACCACTAACGGCTCCATTTTCACATCAACTTGTGCATTTCACATTTCACACTATTTACATCCCGTCCTCGCCAGTGCTTGGTAGAAATGTCTGACTCCAACTGAAAATGAGGTTTCATGTCGATAGTGGTGGTGGTGGTGGTGGTGGTGGCATACTTTCAGAGGCAACCGAGTGGTTCAAAAAATCCTGGAGGCAAACCATGTGTTTGTAACAGCGTGGGCTTAAATTTGGCTCACGAGGACGACTAATCCCATCTCCCATATTTCCTGTCACTAGGTAAACGCTGTACTACAGTACATATTACATTAATATTACCTTAAGAAATAAGAGGGCATGAATAATCTTTCACCACACAGCACTTTCACAGCTGTCTCCATTTCTACACTTGGGATTGCTCAGAAGCTCTCGTCCAGCTAATCAAGTAATAACCCAGGTGTAACCGCCCCCGAAGGCCTGGAGGCAGTCAGACCTGCAAGTGAGGCACATTAAGAGCAACTTCACACCTACAGTATGATGTGCTTGAATTGTAATAAATAAAAAAAGTGCATGCAGCACAGCCAGCTCACGCAGCATTTGGGGGCACGACTAGATGACGAAGCAACATGAAAAGTCAGGGGGTCATTTAAGTTATCCAACGTATCCTCCTACAACGCTTCATATGATATCTTACCAAAAGTTATTCCTAATTTTTCCTACAAATGTCCAGCAACACGTGTCAAACTCATGGCAATCCGTCCAATAACTGGTGAGATATTTCAGTCTGGATGAACAAATGGAAAGACTGACCGACATGGCCAAAAACCTGCCAGACTTAACCTGAAAATCAGATTTATTTGGCATTTCATTTCAGTCTGACTTCATGTTCATGTTAGCCAATTTTAGTTTGGTAAGTGAGTTGACCAATCAGTAGTCGAGTGGCATATCCATCCTGACGACATCCTATTGAAGCTGATGATGCCAGTACCTTCACTCTAGCTTCACTAAAACTGAGCCCGCTACAACCTTTAAAGGGACTGGTTGTAACTTTCTAAGCGTATAAATGTACCTGGTCGGGACACATGCGCGCTTGCATATGCGCGCTCGCGTGTGGCCGCTATACTCGTCTGCTCTGCCTGCTTGCCTTCACTCAGACAGCACGCGCGTTCTCACGCACTCGCTCCACCTCTAGACGTGAACGCGTGCTCACTCCACACTGCAGAAGAGTTAGTTTAGCTCTGAGAATATCTAGTGAATGTTCAGTGGACGTTTGTGCAGAAATAACTGCTGCAGCTCCTCCAGACCAACAGAGGTTTCCCGTGTCTTGTGAAGTAACGGGGCTCCGCAGAGAGAAACGTTATCGTCTCGTTTCACTGGTTGCCGGTGTCTTCCTGCTCTCTCTGGCTGCGCGGAGGGAGACGAGTTTCTCGCTGGGGAGCCCCGCTGCTGAAGCCTGCGCTGAGGCAGGAGAAGCAAACACAGGATCAGCACTGATTCATGGAGAGACCTTGGTCTGGTCAGCTAACATTACTGCCAAGCAGCTGAAATACAATGATATTGTAGTTTTAGCTGACGTGTGTCGCCTCACTGTGCTGAGTGATGTTTGTTCATGTCTATGTAGAGCGAGCACAAGCACGAGCCCGACGCTGACTTTCGTTGATTTCACGGCCACAGGTGTCGCTGTTAAGAAGCATTTCTGAAAGTTACAAATAGTCCCTTTAACTAGCTCTTGTCCTGCCGATTTCAACGCAGTTTTGTTGTCCGCATGTAGCATTATCAGGGAAAGTCACGTTTTAAAAATGTTGCATGGGTTCTCGTGACATCCCGAAGCTGCGGTGGTGATTTCTACAAGCAGTTAACTTAATATTTTTCACGTCGATCAAAGAAATATGTTGATTTAAGAGTTGCTTTTGTTATTACTGAACTGATTGGCTTTCTACAACAGCAGTTAAAGAGAAAAACAGACATATTTGAATCAGTGTAACCATCACAGGTGTGGAAATATACTATGTTGGCCTTTTAGTGCCTTTATAGACGAAGGATTTAGGGAAGCAGGAGCAGAAGTCTGACCTCTAACCAGCTGATTTCCAGCTAAACTAGACCACACATTGTGCTTCACACAGAAGGACAGAAATCTAAAGAGCAGGGCTCAATTCAAACACAACCAATCAATCTCCGTTTCTAGTCAATAATTCTGTTTACTTGCTGAGACAGAAATGTCCCAGCATGCAGCAGTACTGTACAAGAGAGAGAGTTAAACACAAACGTGTGCGCCAACATGTGACCGACACTGAATGCGACGCAGAAAAAGGCAAGCGGGCATGCAAAGACACAATGAGAAGTTATCCTATTAAGAGACAAATCCACACAGAGGGACAGATTTACGCTGAAACACTAACACAGTATTGGCACTGACCTTGAAGCTCCAGTAGTTTGGTTGTTGCTAGGGGGGGGAGAAAGAAAAACAAAGAGCAAAGGAGACAGAAAAGGGACAGGGAGGGGAAAAGAGAGGAAAAAGGATCAAGTGTGAGACATTTTCTCATGTGTTAAGCTGCAAAACACCAACTCTACAAAAACATCCACGGCCGGGTAGAAGCAGAGAAAAAGCTTCGTCACTCAGTTCCCATGTGAAGACATGTAAGAGATACCACAAAGTGAGACTAACAAAGGTTAAATGGTGCATTATTTCTATGCAGCGAGTGCGGTACGCCCCAAAATGTCTCCACCACTTTCCTTAAAATGACCACGAAGTGTAGTGAACCAATAAATGGCCTATTTTTTTATACATTAGGCTTGGTGAGAAAATGATGGGCTAATTATTGTGATGATAGCCAGATTAACTTGCGTTGTCCTTCACTGCCATCATAATAGGACTTTAATTGCTTGTAATTGCTTCTCAGCAATTAATCAAATGTTTACAGTGACTTCACACACACTAATGATGTAGCTCCCAAATTCCACCCCTCGCTCTCCCGAAGCAGACGTTGGCTGGCGTGGACCCAGGAGCGGGATTAAAGCAATGCACACACTGGATTAAGAAACTGCAGTTTTCACTTCATCTGGGAAGAGGCCAACGTTCAGGTCAACGTCCTTCTGATTGTTGAAGACGCAGCGGCTGAGGCTGCATGTGAGCTCATCCGTGACGTTCAGTTGATGCATAATAATGAATACGTTCAGCCACTAATGCAGACAACCCTATCCACATACTGTGGACTGTTTGTTCCATTGACTCAATACACCAATCACAGGTAAGGAAAACCTTCGACTTTGTTGCAAAGTGCCCGCATTAAAGGATGAGGATGACTTACTTAGATTAAAGCTAACAGCTTTCATTGACTTAAACTAGGCTGTGCTAAAATAGTTACGGTTTCCTTTGACTAAAGACTAAAATGCCCAGACCTTTAGTGGACTAAAACAGGATGAGGTTGAGTAAATATGATAAAAACTAACAAAGACATTTGACACAAGACCAAGACTAAATAAACTAGAATGACCGCCTCGTGGTTGTCTGCCTCCGCCAACAAGTCAAGTAGCAGTTTACATCCATGTCTGTCATTCTTGAGTTATGGACAAAAACACGTTTTGTTAGGTCACCTTGACCTTTGACATTTGACCACCAAAATAATTTTCTCCTTGAGTCCAAGTTCATAGTGGATGTTTGTGCCAAAGTTGAAGAAATCCCCATCAACGCATTCCTGAGATATCGTACTCAAGAGAAAGGGTCGGTCGGACGTACCTACGTACATACGTACGACACAGAGGAATAAGATGTCAGGCTTTGATACAAACATGATACCTGTTAGTAGATTCATTCAGTGTTGGTTTTGGTCTTTAAAATAAGAAAAATATAGAATATCACCAGACTTATTTTCCTACGGAGAGGAGCAGTGTTGCTTGATAAGTAGAAAGCTGATCGACCACTGAGATGATGGAGTTTCCCTTCTTCCAGTTGTGACCGGAATGATTTTGCATCAGTTTTTGTGATTAGCTATCGGCATCAATAATCAATCATCTGCTCATAAGTTCTTTGTGTTTTGAATGTACCCTTCAGCAGCATCCTGAAGCCCTTTAGACTCTGATTGGTACCCACTCAGGATTCTTTTTCTCCTGAATGAAACATATCCTGTGTGAAGTCTAATAGAACAACCACTATTTCTTGAACAGTTTCCACTCATTATGTTGGATTTGCAAGAGCTGAATGAGAAAACGGATGTAAACAGAAGGTCTTTGCATTACTCGATTCAGACTCTTTTTAAAGTCATGACACCAGTGAGACAGAAAGAGGTATAAAAGAGAGAATGGGTGGTTGTACTCCGAGAGAGGTGACCTTGTGTGTCTGTTTTATACGGGACGATAACTTAGTTTAGTTCCCTCTGACTCTGAAGCTGTTTTTAGTCCAAAACATCTCATAAACCTGTCAACAGGTTAATTATCATGGCAGGATATTTTAGTTAGTAGTAGTTTTAGTAGTAGTAATAGTTTTCTGGACAACTGAATTTACTGCTATTGAATAAAAATAAGAAAGAAATGATTGCGTTCAGTGATCAATGGGAACCGATTCTTTATTCCCATCCATAACGTTTTCCCTGCCTGCCAAAGTAGCGGATGGCCTGATGATTTCATCCGCCACTGCCAACAATTTACCCGCATTTGGCGCTTCAGACTCTGGAAAAGAGAAGCATCTTTGTTTTTTGACAGACGAGTGAATACAATTTAAATTCTCCAACTACTTTATAGTAGATATATCACGACACCAAAATCGAATAATCGATACCAATACCAGTGAAATTCCACAATTCTCAATACCAATACAATACCATAGTAAAAAACTAAAACAAAACAATAAACACTTAGAGCTAGTGTACACAGGACATAATTCCCTCTCTATTATCTATTTTATATTGCTGTGAAAACATTTGAACATGATAACGTTGTAATTTACCTTTGCCCAATAGTCATTTTTCCTGAGCAACGTTTGAACGCCTCATAATAATAGCTCGATGGCACCTCCGTTAACGTCAGTAGCTCCGTTATTTAACCAATCAGGACTGTGCTTCCCACCGGCTGCAAACAGCTAACATTACTAACTCTCCTCCTGGAGATTTCAACACAGATTTGTTGTTCACAGTGTCGCATTATCAGGGGAAGAATAGGGTGCGTCCCCTCAGGTTTAGTAGTGTCATGCTTTTGAGCGCTTTCTTTCTCTCTGCCGTGTCTCCGGTCAAACAAACTGAAACATGATACAGCATGCGTATCTGCAGTACTTGTACAGTGCTATTTTGGTATCGACTTGGTACCAAAGTGTCGGTTCCGGTGACATCCGAATAGATCAACTTTCTATGGAAAGCTTCAGCCAAACGTCACAGTTCTTCAAAAATTCTTTATAGCGAACCAGACCGTTTATCAAATGAAACTTGAAATGTTGAAAGAAAACACCCGCTCTATCTGTTCCCAGCTTAACAGCACTTCCAAACATGCTTACAGTGGACTGTGTTAAATATTTAATATACAGTATAATAGTGTAAGGAACAATCCCAGAGCGATAACTGTATAGTTTAAATAAACCCGGATCCTTGTATGTGTTCACATATTTGGCCAATAAAGCTGATTCTGATATTTGTACCTTTTTCACTCTCAGCACCTCTTTGGTTGCCACGTAGAAGTCTTCAAGTCGATAAATAACTGTCACAACAAACAAATTTGCAACCATTTTACTAGACGCTGCATTAATTCAAACACTGACTTGCACTTTGAGTAACTTCAAATTGAAAAGTAAAGGTGAGTTAATGTTGTCTGTGCAGCTAAACTGCACCACATATGCTGCGAGAGCTTTTCAAAATTCCCTTAATAATTAAGCTACGGTGCAGGTGGAACTTAATTCATGTTTGAGCAGCTGTTCTGGGAGCCGCCTGGATCCACCAAATATTTCCTCTCCCGAAACCTCAGTTGCAACTTTTTGAAATCCATCTCACTTCATTTTGAAAATGGGAGTTGAAGGATGGAAGAAAAGAGGGTTTGTGAAAGAAAGACCAACAGGCCTGTGGGCTGCCGTGACCCAGATTTCACAGCTCTGTGTGGTTTGTCGGCCTCAGTCCAAGACCGCTGACCAAAAACAGCACAATCATACCTGATAAGACGCCACCCAGCATATTTAATCTAACAGTTAAAGTCTAAACAGCCAGATCCTGCTTCCTAAATGGTATTCTTTTAGCCTTTCTGTCCTTAAATCCCTCTTTTTTTCAGATTTTGCAGAATAGTGCGGTTGACACTTACATAAAACTACATCAGCAAATAATATTTATCAAACTTCCATTTAGTGAATCTATTTGAGGGTGACCACATGTCATGTGATACATACAGTATATCACACATTTAAGTCTTGACATGTTTTTCTTTAGTCCAACTGCTTGCGGCTTTCTCCAGAGCTGCTCATCCAAACAACGTAACACTCAACATTGCACTTCCTTGGGTCCTGAGCAATACTCCTGCCATGCGAGAGTATACGAGGCATTTGCATCAACATCGTAGGAGAGCTAGCTGTACCCAGCATGCAGTAGAAGTTTGCAGTACCGCCGTTTGGCCACTTGACATCAACGACCGGCGCTCTTCCTGGGGGCTTGTGGTGGACGGGTCACGTTCAACCAGGGGATTGCTGTTCGTGTCCCGTGTGAAACTAACGAAGTGACGTTGACTTATTTTGTCACGTCAGTCGTTAGTCACGTGTAATGCAACGTATCATTTTGTTGACTAATCCAGTAGTTGATTTTATCGACAGATCTGTCAAAGTTTCTCCACAAAGAATCTCAGCACTTTAACTCTGTTTACCAGAGATGTGCTCAGAAGTATCTTAGAAATAAGTCAAAACAACTAATGAACTAAAGGAAGAGAGGGGGCAGCCCTCATTATTTCAAAGCCCAAGTATCCGTGTTGTAACACATCATCTTCATCTTCATTTTGATCGTCTTGTCTTCATGTAATCAAATATTTGCAATAGGTTTGTCAATCGATTAAAATATTTAATCATGATTAATCGCAAATTAATCACACATTATGTATCTGTTAAAAATGAACCTTAAAGGGAGATTTATCAAGTATTTAATCCTCTTATCAACATGGGAGTGGACAAATATGCTGCTTTATGCAAATGTATGTATATATTTATTATTGTAAATCAATTAACACAAAACAATGACAGATATTGTCCAGAAACCCTCACAGGTACTGCATTTAGCATAAAACAATATGCTCCAATCAGAACATGGCAAACTGCAGCCCAACAGGCAACAACAGCTGTCAGTGTGTCAGTGTGCTGACTTGACTATGACTTGCCCCAAACTGCATGTGATTATCATAAAGTGGGCATGTCTGTAAAGGGGAGACTCGTGGGTACCCAGAGAACCCATTTACGTTCACACATCTGGAGGTCAGAGGTCAAGGGACCCCTTTGAAAATGGACATGACAGTTTTTCCTCGCCAAAATTTTGCGTAAGTGTGAAGCGTTATTTAACCTCCGTCCTTCCTAACTTTAAAACTGAGCTACAACCTCCAAAATATCGATTGCATTGACATGTTAAAGAAATTAGTGGCGTTATTATCACGTTAACTTTGACAGTTTGCAATCAATAAAGTCCCTACCTACGTCCATTTCTCACCACTTTACTTTCTGCTTAAAGAATAATAATCATGGATAACGTCTCGAGGAAACCGAGCTGAGAACCTCTACAACCTCCAGCTGACTTCTCGTCTTCACCTTTGAAGGACCTGCTCGCGGCGGCTTCATAATTACGAGCTGACAACTGGGAAATAGGCGTTAATATTATCGCCCTCCTCACAGCATCATCGCGACAGAAACAAACAGCTGATAATTGTGAAAAGTCAAGTACCCATTGTGTTATAAATCCCCCCAGTATATCTTGCCATTCACACAGAGCTGGGCGCCGGGTAATCACCCACTCGCTTGATTTATTCACCTTAAATTGGAACTCTACCGCCACAAATAATTTAATGCACCAACAAGCGGAGGGTTTTTTTTTTTTTTTTTTGGGGGGGGGGGGGGCCCCATAAAACCTGTCTCATCTAACACAAACAGGCCCCCTATGCACCGTGACTCAGTGATTACTGCCTGCAATATTTCTCAATCACTTGAGCTGAAATCCCAGAGCGCACATATGCACGGAGACAGACAGCGCTCAGAGACACCAGAGAGGGATGAGCAGAGAGACATGCGAGCCTGACCTGCATGCCAAGTAGCCATCTTTGTACCCACCCTCTTTTTTTTTTTTCTTCTCCAGCCCAAACACACACACACACACAAACACATGTGCACTCACTCACACACACTTTGCTTGCACAGACATTTCTTCTGACATGCACATATATGATCAGACGTCACTGCGGCAGCACAGACACACCTGGTCAACACCTGCCTGCTCAGGGAGCACACGGACCCTCCCCTAAAAAACACTCATCTGGTCTACCTGTCACATGCCACCACATACATTAAGAAGATGCAAACAAACACACACACACACACACACACACACATACAGTCCTGCAGTTTACATCATCATTCATGCAGCGTCACACAGTCATGGCAGCGCCACAGAGGAACGCCGACAGCTGAGGATGCAAACACGGGGTTAGAGAGAGAGAGAGTTACCGTTTGCTACTTAATGAGCAGGTCGGCCGCCTGGTGCATCCTCCCGCTCCACACGCCTCCCTCTTCCTCCTCCTCCTCCTCCTCCTCCCCTCCTCTCCATCTTTTTGATTTTTTTTTCTTTGCACTGCGGCTCTGTGTCTTTCCCGCGCCCTGAGGATCCGCCACAGTCCCCCCTCGCTGGTACCCGTAGTAGCGCCTCAGAGGCAGTCAGCATCTCTTCCTGCTCCTCCTCCTCTTCCTCCTCCTCCTCCTCCCTCCTGTCTTGTCCCTTCCCCTCTCTCTCTCTCTCTCTCTCTCTCTCTCTCTCTCTCTATATCCGTCACCCTCTCTCCTCCCTGACATAAAAAAACCCTCCCTCTTCTCCTCCGCTGTCGCTCGTTCTCTCTCCTGTCGCTGTTACCTCTCACTCAGTACAGCGTGTGCCTCCTTCCAGAGCCCAGAGCCCATTGCCAACCCCAACCATATGATATCACCCAGTTGCCTTATAAGGGAAAACGGTGGGTTGCCATGACGACAGCAGACTCCACCTGTTCTCTCTCTCTCTCTGTCTCTGTCTCTCTCTTTCTCTCTCTCTCACGGTGTCAGTCCACCTTTTTCATCAGGAGATAGATGGTGTGGTTTGGGTAAACAGACACGTGAAAGAGCAGAGAGTGGGTGGAGAGGAAGGAGGAGATGATGAGAGCAGACGGAGACGGTGATGGACAGAAGCTGACGGAGGTTTTGGAGACTTAAAGGAAAAGCTCAACATTTTTTTTGCTTTCTTTCTTTCTTTTCCCGAGAGAAGATCGATATCACTCTCATGTACAGTATGTGTGTTAGATACAGAGCAGGGTTAGCTAAGCTTAGAATAAAACCTGGAGGGAGAAAGTTCACCTGGCTCTGTCTGAAAGGCCGTGTAAAGGGAAATCAGAGTTTTGTTTCTAACCACATTATAAATGTTGGAAAATAGTTACTGAAAACATGTGCAACGACTGTGAACGTTGTAGTACTGGATTGTGGAGTTAGGCCGTTACACTGTTTTTCATTCGTTTTGTGTTCAGGATTTTGTAGCCGGGGCTAAAATCATAGCTGGAATACGATCATCCTTAACATAACTCCAATAAATACACCTATCAACACGTCTAAAGCTCCTAATTAACACAACGTATGTAATTTGAACCGAAATGTAAAAATGACATGATGTCGGAGTGACTCGTCTTGTCGTCACAGTGAGGTTGCCAGGTTTGGTACCATCGAGTCCAAACCGAGGCTAAATCCAGATCAGTCATTCTATACATCTCGTGATATTTCCGTCACTCAGCGGCTCGTAAAGTTCATTACAGGAAGCATGATGGTAGGCAGTCTTATTTTATACCACTTTCAGATAACAGAACGATGTTGTCACTGATCTGCCGATAGCGCTGTGCTTTCCTGCGCTGTGACAAGAGCGTGTGGATGAAGCATTAAGTTGTTACTCATTTACATTTTCTCCATGCATCGTAACGTTAAAGGGAATGTTTGTAACTTCTTACACGTAGAAATCCCCCGGGTCGGTGTCCCATGCGCGCTCGCATATGTGCACTCGCATGACACTGCAGAAGACTTCATAGCTCTGAGAATATCTAGTTAATGTACAGTGGACGTTTGTGCAGAAATAACAACTGCAGCTCCTCCTCCAACCGAACGCTGAATAAGACATTTATAGGCGACCAAAATTTAATCAACTTTCATGAAGTGAAAACACACTGTGAAAGAGTTAAAGTTGTAAAGACGAAAACACGGACAACTCCCAGACCGGAGAACGCCGTGGTAGCGACCTGTCAATCACAAGGTAGCCCCGCCCTAAAGCATCCCCTGCTTCATCGTCTATTTGACTCTAAATGGGACCATCATTTACTAAATGAACATCATGCTGTATTGAAGAAGACTTGAAACTAGAGATTGAGACCATAAACTCATGTTTACAATGTTTACTGATTTAATAAATCAAGAGAGAAGTAGGCTCATTTTCTCATAGACTTCTATACAATCAGACTTCTTTTAGCAGCCAGAGGAGTCGCCCCCTGCTGGCTGTTAGAGAGAATGACAGTTTGAGGCACTTCAGCATTTGGGTTAGGCTAATAAACTGTTTTAAGTCATAGAGGTTAAACAAACCAGACAAACTGTGTAAACAAGACATCTCTGGAGGTGTTGGTAGCTGTTCTTCGTGTCTTTATGCTAAGCTATCTTAACCCCGTCCTGACTCCAGCTCCGAACATGAAACTGACATCAATCCTTTAAACTCCCTCTCAGACAAAAAGCAAACAAAATGCCAAGCGCCTCCTTGAAGCTACACAGAGAGAGAAGAGCTGCAGCCGGCGGTTCTGTTTGGACCATCTGTCTCAGGTATCCCGTCAGAGCGAGCGGTGATTGATGGCAGAATGAAAAGGCAGAATATGAAGAGGAGAGAGCGGTGCGGGATTTGATGGAGCGCCGAGTTTAATATTTCACATTCTGACATTTTCTCTCACTTAAATCCTTTTCTCTGTATTCTATCGCCGTCTCTTTCAGATAATAACCGCTCAAAAAGTGGCCATTACTGCCCCAGCACGCCGCTCATAAAAATGCCTCCACTGAGCACGCGTCTAAAGCCCCGGAGGCATCTCGCCACATAATGCGCTTGTGTGGGTTTCCGAGCCCACCGATGTGCCGTTATTATCTCCCAGGAAGAAAATGTTCACATGTGGAAACAGAAAGCACTCAGAGAGCTCCTACCTTCCCCCCGAAGGCTGCACTCTCTCTCTTATTCTACAGATAATCTGGATCTGCGTTCAAATACACGCACTGATTTCTTCAATAGCAAAACATTTACAAAAAAAAATAACCTATTTTACAATGATAATAAGTCTTTAAAAACACCTGGATACTCATTAAAGCTCTGGCTGGAGGAATGTGTTGATAGGTTTTTTGATATCTCCGGCTAACAATAGTTTTGTTTCCATTCAAATGTTGCCCAGGTTTTATGTAAATTTCTGAAATATACTACTTTTATGCTAATATATTCAAAAAGACATGAAAAGAATAAATTATATCGAGCTCCAGTTACTCTGATACATCTCAACATCTCATAGCTGCATTTGTGTTTTTATTTCGGGCTGTCAAAGTTAAAGCGATAGTAACACCTTAATGCAAATTTGTTCATGCAAAAACGCATTAACGCAACTCGTGATATTGAGGTTGTAGCGGCTCAGTTTTAAAGCTAAAGTGAAGATACTGGTATCGTATGAAACTAGAAAACCTGAAGAATCCATCGGTACCAACCATGTCATACTAGCTTGTCGCGAAGGAGGTTAAATAACACCATTTAGAAAGGGGTCCCTTGACCTCTGACCTCCAGATATGTGAATTTGTGAGGGTTTTTGTCCAAAAACAGTCGGAAAAATGTCCAAAAAAAGTCAGAAAAATGTCCAAAAAATGTCCAAAAGATATTTA
>CAKAOH010002895.1:3241-27863 GCA_916701665.1 Sebastiscus tertius | reverse complement strand
ATATCTGACAGTGTTTTCTTTGGTCCAAACCAGAGTGGAAAACTGTTGCATGTTGGTATGTGGTTCGTTTGGGTTCATACTGCCCAGTTTCTAGTGAACCATGGATTGGAAACAAACGTCACATGGGGTTGGGAAAGCAGCTGTGGTTAAGAGTTTGGGTCTGGAGTTTGGGAGAATCCATTAGCTTTGCTCCAAGCCCACCCAGTCCTTTAGTGATTAATCTTTGCACTTCTTGGCTCCCACCATGCCAAAGTTTATCCCTTCCTTCAGTGATAGGATCAATGGAGCGGCGCCGATGTTGGCCTCGCCCCACCAGAGCTGCTATATACAGTATAGTTTATAAATATATATATATAGACAAAGAGAAGCTAAATCTGGACATGGGTCCACACCGATATATTCCCAACAGGCACAATCCAGGGCAAAAAAAAACAACCTATAAAGTGCTTAGTCATATAACAGATAATAACTGAATGCAACCTAGATGAATATGCACATTTTTTTTTATCTAGATTATTTTATTTAAAGGACCAGAGTGAAGCATTTAGGGCAGGGGTGTCAAACATACGGCCCAAAGGCCAGAACCGGCCCACTAAAGGGTCCAATCCGGCCCACTGGATGAGTCATTAATTCCATTTTTCCATAAAATTGTATCCAGACTTCCTGTGAAGTCCTTGAGCATCGAGGGCTGTCCAAATCCACAATTAAGATCTTACTTATAATTATTAATGTCCTGAACATTAATAGTTCAGGACCCTTTACACCCTCTGTTTAATGAATATGAAACACTCCCCTCGGGACGACGGTACAGCGTACCCACAGCAAAGAGAAACATCTCTAAGAGATCTTTTTATTCTAGCCTCTCTTCGTCATCTTACTTAACAAATGATCTCATTAGATATAAGAGACAGCTGCTGTTTCTTTTATGATGTCTATTTAAGATAATACAGTATGTATTGACTGTTAATATTTTAGCACTCTCATCCCAACCGTTTGGCCCACCATGGCTGGTATTTATCATTGTAATTATTATTTATTTATTTATTTATTTATTTATTTATTCATTTATTTATTTATTTATTTATTTTCCCCCTAATCTCATGTAATTTAACCCACGGCAAAGGAAGCTTTTAAGTGTATGTATGTATGTCTGTGAAGCTAAAGACAGATTACCACGCAAGTGGACAATAAAGATGTCTATTCTAAGACTTACAATACAGATGTGACAATATAAAATAAAGGAATATAATAATAAAATATTTATGTTGTACACAACATACAGACTACCGTCCAAATGAACCCATGAAATACATCTGTCCTTTTTTTCAGTTTTGATGTAAGTTTATAGATGTTGTGAGGTTTTATATTTCACAGATACAGAGTTATATATAGAGCGAATAATTTGGGAACGCCGCATAGGGAGGAGGTCGGCGTGCATGGATGGGTCAAAAACCACCGGACTTTCACCAGGAGACCGCTGGTCGTGTGCCGTGTGAAACCAGAAGTCAAAGTGGATTTATTTGTCACGTAACTTCCGTATTTAAGTTACAGCACTTCTGGAATTATTTTAACCCAAACCGCGACCTTTTACTAACTTTAAGTAGTTTTATTTTGAAAAGACTGGAGCGGAAATTGACATGCGCGTCACGTGTTGCTGGACATTTGTAGGAAAAAGCCCCAAAAAATACGTTGTTGAAAGTCATGCTGAGCGTCACGAAAAAAAGAGGGAAATCTGTATCTATGCACACGAATCAAATAGATTAAAATTGGTGACTATTTCACAAACTTTCGTGAAACTGTGCTGTATAATCTGCAGTGTTAGAGAACTGAAGGTTGCCTATGAATAAAACATTTGCAGTGTTAATGTGAAGGTTTATCAACCATCTCTCTCTCCGTTGTGTAAAGCAACAGACCCTGAACATGTCTTGCATAAACCTGCCAATGCCAAGAGCCATCCAGAAGCATGCTTTGAGATTGGTTACAGGGATAGGAACTAGCACTCGTATCCATGGAAACGGACGAGGTTTTCGTCCCGTCGTGGCTCGGCGTCCTCCCAGATTTTACATCGTGAAGACGGTGAACTTGACATGGTTCCAGAGAGAGAGAGAGAGAATCCATGCAGCAAATGTCTGGAGGAGTGCCTCCTTTCTTTCACCTACTCTAACTTTGTGTCCTCTCTTTGCTTTCCATCACGCTTGTTTTGTATAATGCATGATATAAATTAATGTAACTTGATTGATGAAACCTGTCAGCTGTGTTTACTGATGAGTAGCAGCAGAAATAGAATAGATGTACCCGGTGACTTTCTCCTGCTTCCCCAGAGATTCAACCTGTCTCTCTCTATCCATCCACCTCATCTTCTAGGGCAGCATTTGCACCGCTAATTAGCTCATTAACTCAAAACTCAATCTTACTGCAACTATTTTTGATCATTTATTTTCAACAGATTGTCTATAAAATGGCACAAAATGGGTAAAAAAAATAACCATCACAATTACCCAGAAGCTTACAAAAAGTTATTCCTCATTTTTCCGGCGTTTTCCTATGAATGTACAGCGTCAATTTCTGATCAAGTCTTTTCAAAATAAACTTCCATCTTCACAGGAAACAACTTGGTTAGGTTTAGGCAAGAAAACTACTAAGATAGGTTTAGGACAGATCGTATTTATGTTACGCCTCACCAGAAGTGGCGTAACTGAAGAACGGAAGTTACGTGACAAAAACTGCTTAGGTTTAGAAAAAGACCGTGATTTGGGTTAAAATAACTCCGGAAGTGTCGTATCTTAACTACGGAAGTTACGTGACAAAAAGTACTTAGTTCCGTGGGATTTACACAAATTACAGTCCACTGCTTTTCGTAGGTATAGCTACGAATGGTGTATGAGAACAGCCTGCATTTTCATATTTCTTGTCTTGTCCCAACAACAGTTTAAAACCCAAAGACAGTCAACAAACAAGCTGTGAATTTTTGCATTTTATGCTAAATGACATGATGCAAAAATTATCAAAATTGGTTTATATTTATTTCCAATTAATTTACCAGTTGTTTAAGCTCTAAATTTAAGTAACAATAATTTAGCTCTCTGAATAAATGAGTACATTAAATGAAAACTTCTCCCACAAAATGACCATTTTGGTCGAGACGGTAGCGGCGGAAGTGTAAAATGGTACAATTTTGCCGAAAATACATGTGTTTGGTAAGTAGTGAGTATCTGACTAGATAAGTGACATTTGGGTTATACTGCACCAGTTGTGTGTGAGTTTGTAAATGGATGGTTTGATATAGTTTAGCTGTTGTTAAACACAACTCTCTATTTACTTTCATTCATCAAGACTTTTCTCCGTTTTTTGAGTCTCCGTTCACCATGGACCAAGTTTTCTTCAAGAATTCAAGGAAACTTGGTGAATAACTGATATACAAATGATTCCTTTGAGAAAACACCACAAAATTAAATTGCTGAAGCATTTAGAGCATTTCATCTAATGAAACAAAATCCTAAAATGTGTCCTCATGGTGGCACCAGATGGAGATCATGTTTGTTACCTGAATCACCAGCCTTTATCCACAGTACGGTAGACATTTATGTTGAGCCAGTTTTAGAATTTGCTCAACTTAAACTTTAATTTGATGCCATAATCATATAATTATCATAATAATGTGCTTATGGTACAATAAATATAGTTAAGCTTGTAATGTTTAGCGCATTAAGTCAACTAACGTCATTCATCCTCAAGGGATCGGTAACCAAAGTGTTGATTGGGCTGACAGTTCCACCATAAAGCCATATGTTGCTAGTAACTAAAAATAGTTAATGCATAACAAAACATAATTATGATTGTGATATGATTATTTCTTTTTGATTTGTAAATTCCTTCTAAAACCTGTTTTATAGTAAATATTTTTGTATAACAAATAAAGTCAATAACTCAATCAAAAATGAAACAAAAACGATTGTCGGACATTTTTAATCAATCATCTCAAGACAAAACAAATAGGAGAATAACTGGTCACCTGAACAGTAGCACTCAGACAAACAATATTATTAATATTGTCTCAATATATATGCGTTGGTCATAAAGTGTGCCTCTTTTAATTTGACATAGCTGCGAGGTGAAGGACTAAATGAGCTCAATACAGACACGCAGACTACATCAAAGATATAAAGATCAATGAGTAATTTTCAATGTAGTGTAGCCTACTGTTTGACGCATCATAGGTGATGAATTTACACAAATGACCCTGATATAAGCACCAAGGCTTATTAAAGATATATTCACTGATTTTGTAAATAGTTCTCAATAGCACCCCAAAAAAACTGTTTACAGTTCAGTTCACAAAAGAACATTTGGGGATTTGGTGGCGCCATTTGAAAAAAAATGATGTGGTGTATATTTAAGTTCTGCATAAGACCAAAAAAAAACCCCAAATCCAATCTCTACAGTTATTCACCAGAATCTTATCAATGAGTATTTTTAAGTTTAAGTTAAGTTTTAAGATTCAAACTTGTCAAATTACACCATCTGATTTTACTATAAATCAAATTCTGAGACAGTTAACCACAGCTTCATTTACAAAGTTCTTTACCAAGACTAGCCCGGATATTTTAACTATGAACCATAGATGTTTGTTTCTGGCTGCTATCGATCTATCCCAATTTGAACAATTCAAGGTTGACGCCTAACCTTAACCATGTCAGAATCAGAATCAGGCTCATGCCACGAGAGTTTTGCAATTTGTGCTTTACCTTCTAGACACGAGCAACCATAAGAATCCCAATTTGAATCAGAAACCCCGAACTGTTTCCGTTATATACATTTTGCAGCGGCGACCCGCGGTGGCAGGCAGAATTGCATAGTGAAAGGTATAGCATAGTGATAGGGAACCAATCCAAAATCATTATTCTATAGCCATTACATTGGTCAAACAACATTTACTTCATAATGATAAGTTAAAGCAAAATAACTTGTCTATTGACACTTTAGTTATGTGTTTTAAATGGTTAGCTCTTGGCCTATTTAGTTGAGATTACAGATGCTAATAGCACTAGCGTAATGGCCTGGAATAGATGTTGCTAGAGGCTCAGTGGTGTAGTGGCTTCTTGCAGGACTAGCTGGCAAACTGCTAGCCAGCTGGTAACAGGCTAGAGCTAGTCGGTCACAATTGCTCGTTGCTTCCCAACTGTTGTGGATGTAAAATATTTTGTACGGATAATCGTTGTGAATAGATTCAGATGACTTGATTGAACACCGGTCTGAGCAGGCTATAAGATCGGAGATGTGGCGTCAAAGCAGGAAAACAAGGCAAGCGATCATGAAGTCATGTTGTGCCTGAACAAACAAAGGCCTAAGTCTTGGTGAAAGAACTTTTAGAGGCAAAATTTAAAACCATCCTCCACTAACGGATACCAGAACGCAGACGAACCCAAACCACAGGAGTCACATACCTGTTTCAAATCCTCTTAAAGCCCATCAGACCAACCGGGCCTTTGATACTGTAGGTTGGGGATCAATTGGAGTGGTCCCTCAGTGCCGGAAAAAGCTTATTTAAGGGTTTGAAAAGGATTTGAAATGAAGGTTTGATCCACTTTTGTCTGGTAATGCAATTTTGTACCTGAGATGATAAACAGATTGCGGAAAACTTCATAACAAAAGTTGGATGGATGTCTGATTAAAAAAAAAAAAAAAGAAAAAACATTACAAAACATGAGAGGTAATCTTTTTCAAAATACATCGACAGTGACACCGAAGGCAAAAATTACAGAGAGTGTTATGTGTAATACTACAAGCTAGGAAAAGGTGATATGAAGAGAGTGGGGGTGGATGAGGAGAGATGGTTGACAATCAGACATGGACAAAAGCTCAACCATCGTTTAAAATACTGAATGAGCACTTAGTTTCTCTTTTCAGCCTTAGAAATCATGAGTTATTATGTGACACCAATAACTCATGAAAAGTCAAAAAACTTCAAATTTCTATGGTGATTTTGTCCATGACTATAAAGAACTACATTACACAGTGTGACCTCATCAGTCTCACCTTGGACGTTGGAACATCCAATTGTAGTAAAAATCTAAGCACAAAAATTGTGCAGTATTTCTTCTTTCTGGCAGTTGATCATTTCTTTAGATACTTAAAACAATGCAACTTAATGTTAAATATTGTATATATTTTCATTCCAACACATTTGTATACCCAAATTTAAATAATATTTTCTATTTAACTTCTTTAAAGTTTCAAAATCTAAGCCAGGATGGGACTTTTAGAATATTTCATCAACTAATTTCATCAAATAAATTAATTTGGTATCTTTGGGGAGATATAGAGTAAAACACTACATTTCAACCATTTTGAACTGATGGTATCATTGTTCGAAGACGCCTTTACATCTCATGGAAGTAAACTGAGCCATTTGTTTAAGCCTTTCTGGCTCATGAGATTCTCCATTCTACGAGTCAAGTTGAAGGTTGTTTAAGACCCACCAACAGTTATTTGAAAAGGCAGACAACCCCACATCAAAGGTCCACAACAAAGTTGTGGCGCTCATGTTGACGGAAGTAAAGGTTAGAACGGGCTGGAGGCAATAACAGACACATACTGGGAAGCGATCGCACATAGAAGTGTCAGGAGCAATGGCACCTGCAATTCACCCGCCCATGCGTAAGCTCACTGGATCACAGTTTTCTTAAGATTGACGAGTGATAATCTATTTCCCGCTCTATAGTCTGCCTGTCATATTTGATCAGCACCTGGAAGACAAGCTAGACTATAGTGTTTATCTGCATTTTCATGCAGAGTTATGTGACTAGCGAAATGATTTGCATTGTTGGCTGTTAGTACGTTACATGAAGACTGTAAGCCTTTTAATCAAAGCTTTCTGAAACTTAAGAAATCTCCTGAAAAAGAGCTGTTAAGGTTCATTGTTTGCACTCTGTAAGTTGTTTAATGTACCTTGATGCATTTAGTGCACACTTGGCCCTTAAGCATATTGCAAACATGGGTGCAGATAATGCTTCCAGGGTGCGTACAAGTATCAGATCTGAGGAAAAACTCCAAGAACAAGGTTTAAGGGACCCTCAAGCTGTTATGGGCCACCAGGTTTGTTACAAACTGGGCTTCCCTTGTGCTCTAGTTGGACCGTAGTCACAGGTTTTACTAGCACCCTGAAGTTGAAACCCGTCATGTGGAAAAAAAAGAAATCCTTCGATCCCATCCCCCAATGGTTCAGTGTCAGTGGTGCATATTCTCTGGCCATCACGTCCATACAAGACCCTTGGACACAGCCAGTACGGACCCACTGATATCTGAAATACGACTAGGGATGATGACTCTATAGCTGAGGGCAAAAAACACCCAGAGAATATTTCAGACTCGCCAGCTATGGCACTGTCGCACATTCTCAAATTTCTCGGTGCAACTCACTCACGGTGGACCACAGGTGAGGTTTTGCTCTTACGTCAGCTTCCTTGTTTTTTTATAAAAGTCCAGCAGTAGCTAACCGAGAGCCCGATTAAAAACGGGCAGAAATGGTGTCATATATTTTCACCCTTCGTCATTTCTATGTGTGTGCGTGTCATTGGTTGTTGAGGTAACCAAGACGTCGGCAGAGTATCTCAAATATCTCAGCAACACAGAGAAGTATGGTGATCACGGTGAAGGTGTACATGGCACTGAGGAAGATGGTCTTTTCAAAGTGTTCGGGCACCATGCACTTAGTCACGTTAAAGACCTTTTCCAAAGCACTGGCATCGCACATGTACAGCGGGTGGACCTGGGGGGGACAAAAAGAGAAACATGAAGTGGTAATACTGTCATGATTGTGTGAACTTCCAGATGGCACTGTGCAATTTTGCTGGGTAATATTCGTCTTAACATTGGAAGATATTCAAGTTGGGTCAAGTTGGCTAGTTTTACCTAGCAAGTACTTGACGCGACTAACTCCATTCTTTTGTGTTGTAATATGGGGTATTGGAGGAAAATGTTGTTGCTGTCATGTCCCATCTTGAAATACTACAAACTTCCATCCTGCTGGCAGAATAACCTCGTAAAAGATCAGACCATGGCCATTTTTCACCACCACTAACTGGTATCATTGACCTGGATGATTGGATTCATGGTGGATCACAGTGTTCAGTCCACCTCTTCGGATGACTACATGCATTGCAAACTTCTTCAACTTGGTCATCGCTCACAGGATCTACTTGATTGGATGTTTATTCCGCCATTTTGGAATGTTGCATTGGTGCAAACTGTGGAAAGATTGGCCATTGGGCAAGAAAGTACTTCGTAACCTTTGGTGTGGAGCCAAGCCATCTTGACAACTGCACTGATTGAGGTTTCCCCAAAAGGTGGGATTGCCTTACAAAGTTAAATTTTTTGAGGATCTTGACAACATAAATCCACTATTGAGCTGTTGCTCCATCGTATGAAGAGATGTGATTCAGGCATCTGGCAAGGGTGTCCCCAAGTCCCATTTCTTTAGAGGTGTTCAAGTATGACGAATTGGGAAAGGGATCTTTGGCAACTTGGGACCATGGATGTATAATAAGAACTGGATACCAGACCCCAAGATGGTGCCTATTCAATCCAATGAGAATTTTTCACCACGGACAAACGGCAAAAAAGTGTTCTAGCTTCTGGGTTTACTTCCAGGGTATGTGGCCCTGTGAATTTGTGCAGTAGAGTTTCTATTGCTGGCCCTGCCCGCGAGTTCCCGCAAGGCCCGTAGACTTTACATTGTGATGAAGTCACGGATGTTTAAATCTCATTTCTCTGCTTGAGGAAAGTATCACAAATATAAAACCTCCATGGATCTGAAATTCATAATAGAAAGAGTCATAATTGACCTTATTTGCAGTTGGAGGAGTCCTATCAACAGCTTTACAGATGTCTCTTTTACAATGGTGGTCTTTGGGGAAAATGCTTTTTGGGTCACAGGAGAATTTTTCGTTGCAATATCGCGAATGGCCACTGGAAATATTGGAAGCAAGGCTGAGGGGCGGTGCCGTATCCAGGTCTTATTATGCATCCATGCTCGGGACATGCTGGAAGGATTACATCTCCTGGCTAGCCGGGGAGAGCTTTGGTACCCACCAGAAAGAACTTCCTGGTGAAAAGGTTGTAAGGGGTATCTGCACAACCTTTTGTCACCATGACCATGAGCGGCAACTTGAAAATGGATGGATGGATGCATAACTGACATGGACAAGCACTCAAATCATTAGAAATGTACAGACCTGGAAGCCAAAGAGGTGGCTTTGTAGCCAGAAGGCGATGACTTCCAGAATGATGCGTAGAAGAACAGAAATGATGTAGAATACGGTGTAGATGGGTCGCTCGAGGATCTCTTCCTGGTCGATGTTCTTACAGGCTGCGTAGAGGTGAAAGACCGCCCCAGGAACTAGCACCGTTACCAGTTGTAACGCCCAAAAAACCTGGAGAGGGCAGAAAAGAAGGGAAGGGAGGAGTGAGAAAAGCAAATGTAAAAAGACGATCGGATATAGAATGGAGGGATCCTGAAATATATGATGGATATCGGGTGATAGTAGGTGACGGTAAAAAGTTATGGGGGTGGAGGGGGTCCGACCACGGCTCTGAAATATCAGTTAGTTAGAATCTATGGCCCCAACCACGGCTCTGAAATATCAGTACATCATAATCTATGGCCCCGACCACAGTTCTGAAATATCAATAAGTTAGAATCTATGGCCCAAGAAGTGAAAGTCAATTGTTCGTTCCATTGCAACATCAGCGCCCAGCAGCAGAGCTACGCTTCCGCCATTTTGGACTGAAAGTGACTACCGGACACCAGTAAAACGTCCACCTACAAAGTGCCGTACAAAAGTAAAACTAAATTATTTCTCTTCTATTGTCATATTCTACCAAAATGGCCTGTGTTGAACAATAAAGTATTCTAAATTCAATACGCATTTTCAGTCTAAAATGGCAGCAGTTTCACACAGCAGCAGTTTCGTCTTTTCACTTCTACAATCTCTGGCATAGTGTCGTCCTACCTGAGGTGTTATGGGTCTGAACTGGTTGTAGCAGTACAGGTTGAGTTCTCGGCGATCGGGGTCGCAGCTGAAGTGCAGAGCCTCATTTCCGTAGACAGCGAAGCCAAGAACGCCCAGAAAGAACATCCGCACCGAGCCGAAGAACAAGGTGTGGAACTGGCCTATCACCGTAGGAGGCCTGAGCTGCAACACACACACACACACACACACACACACATAAATGCACAGCGACACATAGACACAGCACATTAATGTCGCCATGGACACACACAGACATATATGATGCGTACAAATGAGCGTTCACATTTCACATGCGACACACACACACAGAGAGAGAGACAAAGAGAAAACAGCTTTTGTCAGCCAGATAAATGCAGCTGCATCAGAGGCTCACCGAGGCCCTGAGCTCTGAAAGCTAAAACAAAAAACCCATTCAGAGGAAACATTCACCATCTCCTCTCTACCTGCTCTGTTCCGACTAAAACTGAGTCATGTTCACCAGAAACAAAAAAAAAAGAAAGGCCCAAATGACACCCTCACAAAGCAAAGAGGGTTACAAATACGCCATTAAGACGAGAGGTAAAAGGAGAAGTAAACAGATCGATGTTTTTCTGTTTTGTTTTTTAAGCCTCCGGGGGGATAATTGCTCGGCGCTGCTCCTCTGTTAACTGTCAAATCATGAACAGCAAGGTAGTTGTGGATGATCTGGCCTACTTACGCATCCTTCATAGAAGTTTTTGATGTAGTTTAAAGACATGGTTTGCTTGTCGATGTCCCCTGTTTAATTCCAGGGCTGCTCTGGGCCCTCATGGCCGGTCGGTTTGGCTGCTGGCACCAGTTAAAGGCCAACAACAGGAAGGCCACAAAATCTCCAACTGACCCCTCTCTCTCTCTCTCTCTCTCTCTCTTTCTCTCTCTCTCTCTCTCTGCCCTGAAAGCCCATGTCAATGCATATTTTTTTTTGCCTTTTATCCCTCCATCAATTGACTCGCTCAGTAAAAAAAAAAAGGACAACAGAGACAGAGGGGGCCAACAATGGGCCTGGGGGGGCATGTGGTCCCTGCATTATAATCCCTATAGAACTATGTCAGCAAAAAAACAACCTCCTGTCACACACAATGCAGAGAGGGAGAGAGAGAGAGAGAAAGAGAGAGAGAGAGAGATGGCAAACAAAAATACAATACACCCAGTTGGGTACCATTTTTTAAAGTTATTCATAAATAAATAATTTCCGGTCATTTTGACACTTGTTTGTTTTTCCCTCACTATGACAAACATAAAGTCATGAACAAGATGACAACACACCCTGCACTGCAAATACTTCTGGAAGTGCATTGACGGAGCTGCTGTGGTCCCCTTGGCGAGCTATACGAGCGAACCGGCCACCAACACAGAAAGAAACCCCAATTAAAAGTACAAACTTCCCAAAAAAAAAAAAAAAAAAAAGAAAAAGCCAAAACTGGACACGAAGTGAAATAAAATAAAATAAAATAAAAAGGAAGTCCACACACCAACCGTAATCCTGGCGGTGTGTTGTTCATTCCCCACTCTTTTTTCCACTCAGGGATCCCAAACTCATGCCAGCCAGTCGCGGGACCTCTCGGGTCAGAGAGCCACAGAGTCAAGCCACGCGGAATCAACGTGGGGGGTGCTTCCGGTCACAGCTTTCAAAATAAACACAGGAGTCTGGCAAGAGTTGTAACCCAAAAAACAGAGAGGCTAAGAGGTAACTATGACAACTGAGAAACATGAGATACAAAGTAAATTACCCTGCGAGTATGCAGAATATACAACATCACATTAATACTGAAAAAAAAACATTTTGCTGAGTCACAAAAAGAAAACAACCTGGAAAAGACACAAGAAGAATTCAATCAATTTATAGCATGGAAGCCCAAATAATAAATAAAAGTCCTCCAAATATTATTTCAACAAAAACAACAACAACAAAATAATAATACTAGAGTGTCATTACAGACAGAGGGCTGAGAGCTCGCGCCCCATTCACACCGATGAAATGTCCTTAAGCACGAGAAATTAGTATTTTGCATTCAGTCACCATCTTGGTTTTTGTCCATCGCCATTTTGGTTTTTGGCCGTCTCCATTTTGGTTTTTGGCCGTCTCCATTTTGGTTTTTGGCCGTCTCCATCTTGGTTTTTGGCTGTCTCCATCTTGGTTTTTGGCTGTCTCCATCTTGGTTTTTGGCTGTCTCCATCTTGGTTTTTGGCTGTCTCCATCTTGGTCTTTGGCCCTCAGGGATCCCAAACTCATGCCAGCCAGTTGCGGGACCTCGCGGGTCAGAGAGCCACAGAGCCAAGCTACGCAGAATCAATGTGTGGGTGCTTCCGGTCACAGCTTTCAAAAATAAACACAGGATAAAATATATAAAATATGTATTTGCTTGACCTTTAAAAACGATATTGAACTGAAAAAAATATAGCACGTTGCAGAGTTGTTGTTGGCTCTACATACACAAGAATAATATAAATACAGCTCTAAACAAAGGAATACAAATATATAAAAGAATAACTAAGGTGCAGTTGAGAAGTAAAAGCGTAATGTAAAGCTGTATAGACATATATACAAAGTAGCTGTAACAACAAAAGATAAATCCTTATTCCAGTGTCATGACAGACCGACTAAGTTTTTGATGAAGTGTCAAACCACGTGTCAACTTGAACATAATGACGCTCGAGCCCCACTCACACTGATAAAATGTTCTTAAGCACGACAAATTCATATTTTGCATTCAGTGTCCAACACGGTGTCATATTGTTATTTTGGAGGGGGGGTTTCGTACTTTTATTTTGAAGGTCCAAACCTACAGCTTCCGGTCTAACCCATACTAACTATGTCTCGCTTCATACGACTTTGGCAGGCAGCTTGTGCTCGAAGCGGCCGTGCATCCGGAGAGCAGGACGACCAACTCCGTGCGTAAAAGCGCAGCTTTGGCTCAGAGAGAAGCGATGGCGTCACAAACACGACATGACTGAAGGATCTGAGTTCATCTGCGTGTGTTGGTGCCAGACACGTATAATACTTTACAGAGAAAACAATAAAGACAGAGAATCTTGCAGGGCAACGGTAAAGAGTGCAGAATGTACTCTGTTTAATTCTATGTGTTGAAACACTGACTCTGAAATTTGCTCTCTGGATTAGTTGCACCACTACATAAAAATCTCAATAAATCCATCATAGATTTACCATCATTTGTCTTTAAAGGTGCAGCGTGTGTAGGATCTGGTGACGTCTAGCCGTTAGGAGCACCGGAGGACACAGAGGAACATGATTTTTTTCAGATTACCTGTTTTATGTACTACGATATAGTGACTGTTTTATAAACATAACTTTTTCTAATCATATTTGCTCCGATCTCGCCTACTGCAGCTTTAACTGTCAAACCCACCACGGTGAAAGAGCTGGCAGATCTCCAGACGATTGCCTCATTCTCTTTAATCTTACACATGTATAATAAACACCTGAATGTCCATCACTAAAACACATTGTCAGATGTCTTCATAATAAAGAGACTAACACTGGACTGAACCTATATCATTCATATTTATGGTTATAACCTACAGCAGTTGGTTGGAGGACAGATTGGGGGTTTTTCTTTTTTTTAAACTAAGAACTTCATGATCAAATTCCAGCTCATGTAGTGGCATCCCTCGCTGAGGAAACACTGCCATCTGTGACTGTGAACCACAAACACACACACACACACACACACACACACACACACACACACGGTCCGTAACTTTTAAGTCCATTTGAAGCTCCGGATGTGAACGGTAATCTTCAGCCCTCACGCTGCAGCTGGACACGAGTTAGAAAAGAAGAGTAAAGGAGGAGGAAGTCAAACCTGGTGTGGTGAATCAGAAGCTGTTATACCGGAACCAAACTACCAAACTACTAAACTACCAGACTAAACGTCTTTTGATGAGCGTTAGTCACCTAAAAGCACTAGAGCTGTTTGACTTTATCCCTGAACCTGCCACCTTCTTCTCCCTCCAGCTCCTCATTAAGAGCATTCATCTCATGTTTTAATCTGATGACGAAGGACACCGTTTTCAGCGGCAGTGTGGGTTTGAAACGGGGAAAAAGAACCATCATTCAACACATTTGTGACCTGATCTGTAGCTGCCGTTTGTGGTTTCCCTGTCCCTTTTATTTCCCCACGATAGTGACGAAAAACATGCAGGATCAGAGGACATGTAGGGAAACCTGGACATTTAATGATACGCCGAGTTACACCACACAAAGTGAAGCGACGCGTTTTTTGAAAAGGGAGGAAACATGCAGGTGTTAGCAGAAGATAAGCCCATCAGTGTGTGTTATCCCACTCCGCTGTGGCTTTTCATGCTTCCTCGTGGACTCCTGTTAAATCTCATTCCTCGCCTACCGGCAGCCTTTTAATCCCAATCACACATTTTGTGCAAATAAATCTTGGAAATGCATCTCAGCCTTTTGCTGTTGGTGTGGGGCGTATCTGAAGAAATCACATCGTAAAGACTGAGTGAGAGCAACTGATGGTTTGTTGACCTGCGACGAGTCATTCATCAGTTATCACTTTACGGCTCTACTCATCGCAGGTTTGTAAGGATTTGATGGTAAATTGTACTGGATGCAGAGAAACATGATGAAATAACTTCAACGAACCGCTGACACATCATTTCTGTGGTGAACAAAAGGGGAAGTGCTAACGTAGCACAAACACACACACTGTTTGTTGGACACTCGCTAAAGTTACGCCGGAGAGACACACAGCTGACAACCTGCTAAACTAAACTAAATGTGTGGTGGAGACTTTTACTGGGAAAGTGGCTGCATGTCCGCGACACTACACGCAGCATCGTAGCTGCTGAGTTAACGCTCCCAGACGGTGAACTGGAGACTCCCGTCAACCAATATCTGTTGTGCTCCTGCAGCTGGAGCACCGCTGCATGTGAGGCACAAATCTTGTCGGTTAACGGTTACTAATCGGTTAACGAGGGTCGGTTATCGGTTACAATTTTGTTTTCAAAATGAGCATCCCTAATTGGTTAGATTCTCATTTTTATGTTGATGAAGGAAAGGATTTCAATACCGACTGCTTTGCTGGAATTGTCAAAGAATGTCCATTTTCAAAGGGGTCCCTTGTAAATGGGTTCTCTGGGTACCCACGAGTCTCCCCTTTACAGACATGCCCACTTTATGATAATCACATGCAGTTTGGGGCAAGTCATAGTCAAGTCAGCACACTGACACACTGACAGCTGTTGTTGCCTGTTGGGCAGTTTGCCATGTTATGATGTGAGCATATTGTTTTATGCTAAATGCAGTACCTGTGAGGGTTTCTGGACAATATCTGTCATTGATTTGTGTTGTTAATTGATTTAAAATAATAAATATAAACATACATTTGCATAAAGCAGCATATTTGTCCACTCCCATGTTGATAAGAGGATTAAATACTTGTTAAATCTCCCTTTAAGATACGTTTTGAACAGATAAAAAAATGTGCGATTAATCGTGATTAAATATTTTAATTGACTTATATAAACTATAAGAATCTAAAGAGCATTAAGTAGAATAACAGGAGCAGATTCATTCCCATGCCGTTAGAAGGAAGCTATTTTAGGTTGAAGCATGAAAATGAACACCAGGTCTCCATCTGTCTCTCTCTGTCACATGTTATTAATTCATTATGAAAATTTAAAACAGTTTGGACGGCTCTCATTTATTCTCTCTCTCTGTCTTTCATCCCCGGTATCTCTCTGTCAATCTCCCTCTTTCTCTCCCTCATTATCCGTCCCATCCGTCTTGTCTTCCATCTTCTCTCTCTTCTCTCCCTCTTCACACCTGAACATGGCAACCACATGTGATGGTGCAACATGTCATTCCTGCTCCAGATGGTCCAGCCAGTCAGACACAAGAACATTAGTGTGATCATCTATCAATCTATCTATCTATCTATCTATCAATCCCTCCCTCCCTCCCTCCACCCACCCACCTATCTATCTATCTATCTATCTATCTACAGTATCCATCCATCCATCCACCTACCTACCTATCCATTCATCCATCCACCCATCTATCCATCCATCCATCCACCTACCTACCCATCCATCCATCCACCCATCTATCCATCCGTCCATCCATCCACCCATCCATCCATCTATCCACCAACCAACCCACCTATCCATTCATCCATCCCTCCCATCTATCTATCTATCTATCTATCTATCCTCACAATTTGCCTTCTCCTCCCTCCCTCCTCTCTTTCTGTCTCTCTCTCTCACACACACAGATAGATAGATAGAGAGAGAGAGAGAGAGAGAGAGAGAGAGAGAGAGAGAGAGTCCGTGTTACCAGAGTCAAAGGAGAGCATCCTTCTCTTTAGGAGCGTCAGTCTCCTCTCACCCTTCAGTCGGTACCTCACCTTCAGTCACTCAGTCAGTCAGTCAGTGGTTCAGTAGAGGATCAGTCTTCGGTCAGTAGAGGATCAGTCTTCGGTCAGTGGAGGATCAGTCTTCGGTCAGTAGAGGATCAGTCTTCGGTCAGTAGAGGATCAGTCTTCGGTCAGTAGAGGATCAGGTTTCAGATCAGTTGGTAGTAAAACTTTCTCCTCTCAGCTCGTCTCGGAGTATAAAACCAGCTGCTGGTGCGTCTTTACGCGCGGAGCTTCCAGTTGCGCGCCGGCAGCGCAGAGCTCCTCTCTCTCTGTCTCTCTGTGTCTCTGTCTCTCTCTGTCTCTCTTTGTCTCTCTGTGTGGATATATTCCCTTCTCGGTGATGGAGGACGACTTCCTGTCCCAGCTCCCCCCGTCCCTGTCCTCCGGAGACCCGGACGAGTCTCTGAACTCCTCCTCCTCTGAGCCCGGCTGGTGGTCCTCCTCGGACGGCATGGAGACGGTCCACCTGGCCGTGCGCTGCGTCATGACCTCGGTGTACATCCTGATCATCTCGGTGGGTCTGCTGGGTAACATCACTCTGGTGAAGATCTTCATCACCAACAGCGCGATGCGCAGCGTCCCCAACATCTTCATCAGCAGCCTGGCGGCCGGAGACCTGCTGCTGCTGCTCACCTGCGTGCCCGTCGACGCCTTCCGCTACTTCTCCGAGGAGTGGGTGTTCGGAGAGGCGGCCTGCAAACTCATCCCCGTCATCCAGCTCACCTCCGTCGGCGTGTCCGTCTTCACGCTCACGGCGCTCAGCGCGGACAGGTAGGACAGGACGACTGTCCACAACTAGCTTTAGGACAATGTCTGTCTCTCCTCAGCTTCTGTCCACAACTCTCTGTTCAAAAGTGTCCTAACTTGATAAAAAAAAACAATCCTCACTTTCCAAAATTGTCCTCACTCTCTAAATACATCCTCACTTCTATATTTTCAAAACTGTCCTGACATTTGAACAAATGTCCTCACTTTCCAAAAATGTCCTCACTTTCCACTCTCATCCTTTTTCATTTTCCAAAATCCCACTACTTTCCAAATATGTCCTTATTTTCTAAAATGTTCCCACAAATCTATTCCTGTCTGTTATTGGCTGGTGTTAAATGTTGATAAACTCGTCATGAAAGGACTTTAAATAACGCTCCAGACTGGCTCTAAATTTAGGAAAAACTGTCATGTTCATTTTCAAAGGGGTCCCTTGACCTCTGACCTCCAGATGTGTGAATGTAAATGGGTTCTATGGGTACCCACGAGTCTCCCCTTTACAGACATGCCCACTTTATGATCATCACATGCAGTTTGGGGCAAGTCATAGTCAAGTCAGCACACTGACACACTGACAGCTGTTGTTGCCTGTTGGGCTGCAGTTTGCCATGTTCTGATTGGAGCATATTGTTTTATGCTAAATGCAGTACCTGTGAGGGTTTCTGGACAATATCTGTCATTGTTTTGTGTTGATAATTGATTTACAGTAATAAATAGATACATACATTTGCATAAAGCAGCATATTGATCTTATAGAATAGGATGCATTGTTATAGAAGAAGTCAAATGAGCTGCAACATTAAAATGATCTCTACTTTCTACATTTAAAGATGCAACACGTGGAATTGTTAATATTTTTAAAGATATTTCTTTAGTGTATTGTAGATTAATTATTGTCCATTAATAATGATGAGTTCTGGTTTTGCAAAGTTGTAAAGAAAAGCTGTTTCTCTCTGTTCCTGGCTGGTGTTGATAAGTGCGAGTACTTTAGCAGGACTCTTACTTGTTCTTACAGATGGGAGTTCTTCCTCCAACACTGTTTTCATTGAATATTCTGGGATTTAAAGAGCGGCTTTGCGACCTCATTGTGTGTCTGAATGAATCTAGATTTAATCTCCAAATATTAGCATTGAGATTATAAATCCTTCTCTCGTCTGGTGGACGTCCAGCGGTCGCAGCAGCATCATGATGATGGATTCATCTGCATCTCACTGACGAACAGCTGAATCAAATCTAACGCACGTGTTCTCAAAAATATACTGCAGGGACAGATGTTCATCCCCCGGCAGGTGTAACACGCCCAGGCTGTAACACGTCCGGGCTGTAACACGCCCAGGCTGTAACACGTCCAGGCTGCAGGTAAAGAGACGGATTATTAACGTGGATGGAGCTTTAAAATGGCTGTTTGATGAATGTGTGAGAGACGCTGCGGCGTAATTAGAGCTGCTTAAGCTGATTTGTGGTGCAGCGTTGATTAGTGTGAGATAATGAGGAAGAGGAGGAGGAGGAGGAGATGATGATGTGATAGTAGAAACAGACACTGAAGAGGACAGCGATGCGACAAAAAGCTTCTCAGGAGAGAAGACAATAGAAGACAAAAGAGCAGAATGTAACTCAATAAAAGAGACGGATGCTGTTTTCACGTCTTTACTCTGAAAGACGAGACGAGTCACGTGTTTGTGTGTCCACTTCTGTCTTTATGAGGACCAGTTTTGCAAAGTAAGCATGTCTTTAAACATGAAGACATGAGGACATTGTTATAAGAGAGGACATTTCTGTAAAGTGAGCTCATTTAACAAGTCAACGCATCTTTTTCTAAAGTAGGGACATTTTAGAAAATAAGGACAGATTTGAAAAATAGTTGGATTTTGGAAAACGAAAAAGGACGAGAGTGTAAAGTGAGGACATTTTTGGAAAGTGAGGATTTTTTTTTAATGTCAGGACATTTATTAGAAGTCAGGACACTTTTGCAAATTTGGTGAGGACAATTGAAAAGATAGAAGTGAGGATATCTTTGGAAAGTAGGGACATTTTTGGAACGTGAGAACATTTATAGAAAGTGAGGACATTGTTGGACAGTAAGGACATTTTTTGGACAGTGAGGACACTTTTAGAAAGACCGAGGTGAGGATATCTTTAGAAAGTAGGGACATTTTTGGACAGTAAGGACATTTTTTCAAATGTCAGGACATTTATTTGAAGTCAGGACACTTTTGCAAAGTTAGTCAGGACATTTAAGAAGATAGAAGTGATGATATCTTTCGAATGTAGGGACATTTTTGGAAAATGAGGACCATTTTGGACAGTAAGGACATGATTTCAAATGTTAGGACATTTTTTAGAAGTCAGGACACTTTTGGAAAGACAGAAGTGAGGATATATTTAGGAAGTAGGGACAGTGAGGACATTTGTGGAAAGTGGGAACATTTTAGAAAGCAGGAATGGTTTTGAAAATTGAGGATATTTTTTGGAAAGTCTGCAATATTTTGGACGGTAAGGACATTTTTGGAAAGTGAGGACATTTTTTTCAAATGTCAGGACATTTATTAGAAGTCAGGACACTTTTGCAAAATTGGTGAGGACATTTGAAAAGAAAGAGGTAATGATGATCTATAGAACGTATGGACAGTGAGGACATTTTTTGGAGAGTCTGGACCATTTTGGACAGTAAGGACATTTCTATAAGTCAGGACACTTTTGGAAAGATAGCAGTGAGGATATCTTTAGAGAGTAGGGACATTTTTGGACAGTAAAGACATTTTTTCAAATGTCAGGACATTTTTTAGAAGTCAGGACACTTTTGAAAAGTTAGTCAGGAAGTTTGAAAAGATAGGTGAGGATATCTTTAGGAAGGAGGGACATCGATGCTGTTTTTGGAGACATGTTGTAGTGTCCTCACTCCTTCACAGGGCTCTTTAAGGGTTAACATGTTTTTATGGATGATAATATAATAAGATGGAGCCTGCATTATTTCTACGAGGGTCCTCACATGAATAGAAATACAACAGTCCGTCCCCTCAGCAGCTCACTCGTGTCCCTGAACATGAATTATATATGATCTCTGTCTCATGTTTAAAGACCTCTGTCTGTCCAGCTCCGAGTCCAGTCAATCATCCACAGCTCCAATAATACACACCGCGTGTGTGTTGATGTAGAGAGAGAGAGTGTGTACTCTCACATATATAAGAGAGAGACAGAGAGCAGGCGGGACGAGGGAGAGACGAAATATGAAATGATTATGATGAAATGTGTGATGACAGAATGATGAAAACTCAAAAACAGAGAGTGAGGAAGAGGACGAACACGAGGAAGTTATCAGACATACTCTACATCAATATTACAAAGAATTAGTTTATCATAAAATAATCAAGAAGAGGAATGTTTGATCATATATTAATGAGAGTTGATGGTTCTAAAGATGATGTTTCCAGATGTTCCTGCGGTGTGAGAGACTATGTTAAGAGGGTTTTTTTTTGTTTTTACGTTTTGGACGCACCGATCTCTAAATATTAAACATGTTGAATATTTCCGATGGGATATTCTGTTGTGTGTGGGGAGCCGAGGACTCAGTCACGTGGGAAAGAACGACAGCCAATAGAGAACCGAGCTGACTGAAGAAGGAAGGACAACCACCGCCGTCGTCATAGCGGCCGCGGCTAATGCATGAGCTAATGCTAAACCATGGATGTATTAAGAGAACTGGATGCAGCGTTGGAGGCGGGGCCCCGTTCACTCCGATGAAAGTTGATGCCAAAATTGCTCGACTTCGGAGTGGAAAAGTTCCCGGATCATCCGAGGGGGGGAGGTGGATGGGTCCAACAAACACAGGACTTTAAACCAGGAGACCGGTGTTCATGTCCGAAAGTGCTGTTGAGTTATTTTGAAGCATAGACTGTATATAAAGATGGACGACATGACAGCTCCACAAAAGTGAAGCCAAAACATCTGGATGGCCCCCTGGTGGCTGGCTGCAGTATGGCTCATAAACCCCGCCCCCTCCATGTTAGCCGATTGGACATGAGCCAAACTAAAAAGTCAAAGTACAAGACAAATACATTTTTCCCAAAGATGGTTTCTGTCATTTTAGGTAGTTCTCATCACGCTGATGTTTGTTCAAGTGTTCATTTTTCTGATAAGTTTGGTTTTAATTAGTTATTTGATGTTATAAAAAGAGGGCGTGTCGGCTCGCGATTGGTTTGGGCGGATGACCTCGATACCGCGACTCCACCGCCCGATCACTACCGCACAGACTCTGGCTCCAAATGATGTCAAAATCTCAAGTTGGCAGCTCCCGTATCCGGGATATTTTGGCTTCACTTCTGTACAGTGGGAGGAAGTGTAGATGCATCGTCCATCTTTATATACCGTCTATGCTTTGAAGTTACGTTAGTGACGTTTGTGACATGTTTTCTGTACTTCTGTTAAGTTGTTTACGTACGCATTTTACTTATTTTACGTGCTTATTTTAAGCCCAACCCTGATGTTTTTCCTAAACCTAACTAAGTGGGTTTGTTGCCTAAGTATAACCGCGACCATTTCACGGTAACAACGCGGCGTTAAATGACATGCGAAAAGTCTAAAATGTGTTATCATGACATGTGGAAATGCTCTTTGAAAGGCTTTCCCATGAGATTGGGTTGTGATGATTAGACAAACAATTTGAGGTTAACCTACGTGTTGTAACTTTCCACCAGCATTTCAGTTTGGAGTTTGAAGTTCTCTTCATTAATTAATAATAAAAACTACAAGATGAGATTATGAAGTTACTGCCTACACTACAGAGCCGACACCTGGCTGTAAATCCTCCGATGTCCGTCCTCTGTCAGGTGGAGCTCTGCCAGCGCTTTAGAGCCCAACAACTTTTTAATTTATGCTCTCGGCGGCCCGCGGGGCTGACTCAGGATCTGCTGATGGCAACAACTCATCGGCTGACACTCGACAAACACTTAAGATGCACAGAGGTTGATAATTTCCCTCCGAGCTGGGAGGCGGAATGTGTGTGTTCCCTCTCTCGGGTCTTCCGCTGCCGGCACCGTGAAAGATGTTGTTTCCTGTCTGCTTGTTACTCCTGACCATCTGAAACCAGACTGATCCTTCCTGAGCAATGATGACGCATGACACGCTCTCTTAATTAGCAATTAGCAGCCTAATTCGCTATGAAATAATGGAGCTTCAGACGTCCCCTCGGATTCTTAAAATAAAGCAGGGAGTTGTGGTTTAAGACTTTAAAATCCAAGGTCAGTCGTGTCTGGAGACGGTAAGAACGAAGCAGCACACAAACAGAGAGAGAGAAAACAAGAAAATGCCAGAATCTCATTGTGTTTTTTAGGACGTAAACCGGAGCTGACAGCGAGATCTCCCTCAGGGCGGCACATGGAATGGGCTTCTGAGGTGAAATTCGATTTGCCCGCACCATTTGTAAATCACATAACCCGCTGTAACATCCAATAAAGCATGCATGTAACACGGCGGCGGTGCATGAGAGAAATTTGGACTTTCAAATAAGGCTGATAACACGGTTAAAAAGCTTAACACAACAAGCAAGATCCTGCTTATTCCAGAGGGGGAAAAGTTCAGTTAGCATATGACTTAGTGGTGGCAGAAATGTATGCATTGATATGTGATATTCTGGGGAAAGTGTGTTATCTTAATGGGCTGCAGCTATTAATCACTGAAGCTCTGTATGTAAGTATGTAGGTGTGTCCTTCGCATATCTTGAGAACCGTCAATCTGATGTACTTCACACTTGGTGGGCATATTTCTGGGGACCCAAGGAAGTGCAGTGTTGAAGTTGGTGCAATTTGGACACATTTTGTTTGAATTTGGTTCACTTTAAACTCTTCTTCACTTCCCCGCAGTCGACGAGCGATGGGCGTTTCTGGACCACGCTGCAAGCAGCACTATCGGGTGCCAAGCAATCGGCCCGTTCAGAACGGCCACGCCACAAACGGGCACTGCATTAGTTATTTTAATACGATCGATTTGGTCTATAAAATGTCAGGAAATACGGACTAGTTCCCAGATATGACGTCTCTAAATTCAGCCTGTTTGCAGGAAAGGGCGTATGAATGCAACAATAAAGCCTAAGGCATTTAGCATTCAATAAGAACGCCTTTCTTGCGTTTGGCGTGTCATGTGCATGTGTACGCCATGTCATCTTTACGGACTGCAATTTAAACGCTCCACGTAAATATGCTACGCTCAGAGCTAGTGACGTTGAGTAAAAAGAAAAAGAGAGACTGCTGATGATGGAGGGAGGAAGGGGAGTTGGATAGGTCCAACAAACACAGGACTTTAGACCAGGAGACCGGTGTTTTTGTTGTAACTTACGTTAGTGACGTTTGTGTTTTCTGTATTTATGTTACAACCCGTTCCCACTCGTCAAATACCGCCGTTTGGTCAGTGCCCATGGCATCGGAAACCGACGCACGGAGGCGCCCTTTAGCAACAGTATGTGACGAACCGGGCTTTCAACTAACTCCAATGTAAACCCACGGGAACGGGTTGATTAAAATAACTATAGAAGAGCCGTAAAGTACATAAGTTCTGAAGATACGTGCCAAATAAATCAACGTTGACTTCTGGTTTCACACAGGAGTCAACGTTGGTCTCCTGGGTGAAAGTCCTGTGTTTTTGGACCCATCCATCCACATCGACCTCCTCCATATGCGGAATTAAGCGGATGAATTATAGTGCATTACTTTTTGAGTGTATAACAGTGTATGAGAACAGCCCTTTTATTTTTGTAACAGTGATTTGTAACAGTTTTTTAAAGCACTGACTAACCCTAACCCTATATCTATATATATAGATATATATATCTATCTATATATATAGATAGATATATATAGATAGATATATATCTATCTATATATATAGATATATATATATATGTATGTATATATATACTTCCCTCAAAGCTGAACGATCCATTGAGGTTGTAAATGATGTCGGGTAACAGTGGAGTCATGCTGGATTAAAGCCTGACTCATCCATTAGTCCTAATCGATGCGTCACGCCTCCTGGAAATATGATAACATGAAGTCTTCTCTTTTGGTTTTGCGACATTTAGGAGCAGCTCAGAGGTCCATCGTGTGTTTGGTCGTTAACAGAAAGAGGTAGAATAAACTGTATTTATAAACTCTAAAGAAAAGTCTGCTGAATGAAAAGCTTCACTCTCAGAGTTACTCTGAGCAGCGACGAGACTGTTAGCGTCTCAACAGGAAGTCAGCTGGAGGATGAAGTGGTGTCTATGTACTGTACGTATGTAAAGTACACTTACAGCTGCAGCTCCGACTCCACCGACCGGCACCACCAGATGAATATTTGCAGAGAATTTCCGACAGAAACTGGCTGCATGTTTCACTCCAGCTGACTGCAGATGAGAGATGAAGTGACTGCAGTGGAGCTGGG
>CAKAOH010002891.1:2997-22013 GCA_916701665.1 Sebastiscus tertius | reverse complement strand
AACAACACAAAACAATGACAGATATAGTCCAGAAACCCTCACAGGTACTGCATTTAGCATAACACAATATGCTCCAATCATAACATGGCAAACTGCAGCCCAACAGACAACAACAGCTGTCAGTGTGTCAGTGTGCTGACTTGACTATGACTTGCTCCAAACTGCATGTGATGATCATAAAGTGGGCATGTCTGTAAAGGGGAGACTCGTGGGTACCCAGAGAACCCATTTACATTCACACATCTGGAGGTCAGAGGTCAAGGGACCCCTTTGGAAATGAACATGACAGTTTTTCCTCGGCAAAATTTAGCGTAACTTTGGAGCGTTATTAAGCCTCCTTCGCGACCAGCTAGTCTGAGATGGTTGGTACCGATGGATTCATCAGGTTTTCTAGTTTCATGTGATACCAGTATCTTCATTTTAGCTTTAAAACTGAGACGCTACAAAATATTTATTTCACATTTACACCTTTAAACATGATGTTGGATTCTGGATGAAAAGTGTCCCCAGATAATAAATACAATTATTCTAGTTGGGTTCAATCAAGAGCTTATCTGAGTTTAAGTTTCCTGAACAAAATGCATTGCAAAGCCAATTTCTTTTAGAAAAAATAATTGCTACAAACCACCGAAATGCAGCGCAACACAACATGAAGTAGAAAAACATCTGCTCTAATGACGAGAGGGACTATATCAAATATTAAATACACTCTACCTGTCTTTACCTCCCTTTTATTTTCCCTTTGTCTTTGTTAAAGAGTTTTCTTTAATTTTATTCCTCTTTTTGTAAGGTTGTGATTGTTTTGTGTATTTTATTAAATACAAAAATAAATAAATAACAATTAATCAAGAATCTAATTGTCAAATTAATCAATAATTAAAATAATAAAAAAGGCGTTTTTACTACGTTACATTGTAGCTGTGTTTCTGTTTTTCTGCTGTGCGAGTACATTTCCTTTCAACCCCCCAAAAAAAGCAAAAAATATGACACCAGCTGTATAATAATGATTTTACAGGACATAAGTTGAGCCATTGATCTCCAACAAGAGACACGCTGAAGTCACTGATGAAGCAACATAAAACAAACCACAGAAGAAGAGTGTTTTCAAAGAGCATTTTGATCAGAGCAGAGAGAGACATTTAAAACCAAATCCCCAAATATAGAGAAGTGAGTACTGTATGGGACAGATGATCCTGTGAAACCTCTAAAATCAGCAAGTTCAGCACACGGCGGAGTAAATACGAGCGTGTGTGAGCGGCTGCTTTCTGTTTTTTTGGTGTTTGTGACACGTTGTGCAGCGCCGCCGCCTGTCAGACGTCTCGTCTTCAGATACTCTGACAGATTGGGATGTTAAGACGGTGATTTCAGCCCGGTTACATCAACCCTCCTCCTCCTCCTCCTCTCCTCTACGCTCTGCACCAGCCGACAAAAATCAGCAGCAGCCATTTAAGATGTTGTCAAAGGAAATTACAGCGTGTCCGTGAAGCGCTAAGGATACCTCCCCCACCTCCTCTCCTCTTCTTCCTCCTCCCTCCTCCTCTTCTTCCTCCCCTCCGGCTCACCTGGGGAGGAGCAGAGGGAGCTGCAGGAGGAGGTCAGATGATGTTTCTCAGTTCACTTTACTGGAACTTTCAAATCAATTCTCATTTGTCTCAAGAACAGAGCTGACAAAAAAATGTGTCTGTCTATTCTTGGAAAGCTGCGATGAAAAGCTGTGTGATGCTGTTTTAAATGACTCCGACAGGAGAGGTCAGAGGTCAGCGTGATTCATCGCTCCGACCCCGTTCACACACACACGATGTCACAATTTGTCGTCGATTTGATGAAAGTGGAAAACGCATGTAACATGAGTTTACTTTTAATTCATTTAGATTGTTAACAAGCCGAGCTGTAGCCAGTGACGGGAGGTAACTAAGTACATTTACTCAAGTATTGTACTTCAGGACAAGTTGGAGGTTCACCTCA
Source organism: Sebastiscus tertius (assembly GCA_916701665.1). NCBI lineage: Eukaryota > Metazoa > Chordata > Actinopteri > Perciformes > Sebastidae > Sebastiscus > Sebastiscus tertius. Next base: position 20,048 of record CAKAOH010002891.1, on the reverse strand, counting down.
GAGGTACTTTTTACCTACGAACTACTAGCGCTGGACAATACGGACAAAATGTTCTATTCTATTCCCATCTTCTCAAAAACGATATTTATCATGATATAGCATGTTTTCTGGTAATTCAATAAATAAATAGTCTTTATGAAATAGGGTTGTCAAAGTTAACGCGACAATAACGAGGTAATGCAAATTCGTTTTAACACTACTAATTTCTTAAACGCATTAATGCAAATTCATTTTAATTTGCGATTAACTACGTACTGTTAGATACTTGCCCAAAGTATGTTACCTTTAAACGGCCATGTTTATTGAAATGATTTCTTATTTGAAATTTTAGTTGAGTTTCTGCTGAGAAAGAAATCTGTCAAACGTCTCCGTTTCACCTCGACCTCCCTGTTTAACTGAAGTGTTTCTATTAGATTACATGTTTCCAGCAGCAGCTGCATGTTAACACGAGGCATTCCTGATGTTTTGTGTAAATATTTAAGTTTAAAGTGTCATAAAAACAACAGCTGCCTGGAGGGAAGGAAGTCAATCTAAAGACGGATTATATGCTTCATCGTCGGCGGTAAAGTAAAATATGCAATGTTTTACAGTTCCTTGTCTTGTTTGTTTTTTAAGTAAGCATACAGTGGTTCTTTAGACGGAGGAGAAACTTCAAAAGCAGATTTAAAAAAGGTTTCTACTATTAAAATAAATCCTGAGGAAGAGTTTGTTCTCTGCTGTTGATGCAGCGACATTCAGAAGAAGCTCATGAAAGCGACAGAAAATAAAACTGTAGTTTGGATGTTCATCTTTTTGGTGATGTTGAAAACAATGAGAACGTTTCAGAGAGAAAAACACATCAAGAAACAAAAAACCCCACCCATGTAAAACATTATTACTGACTTACCACAGAAGAAGAGGAGGAGGAGGAGGAGGAGGAGGAGGAGGAGGAAGAGGAGCGGCAGCAGGATAAACGGTCGGTTGCACCATCAGCAGCGCTCCTCACGGTTTGATCCCTGACAGGGGACAAACGTTATTACTGCGGCGGGTTATTTAATGTGCACGCTAATAGAAAACACACACAAATTCATTAAACAGGAGCTCCTGAATACAGCTGTGATACCGAGGAGACTAAACCAGAAGCCAGATGTCGAATCGTTCTTTATATACGACTGATACGACACATATTCATAATCAAACTAGAGAAAACAAGCTGATGAATGAGAAACACATCTTCACTGACAACGTGTTGAGCGATCGATGCGCTGCAGAGCAACCCTGACTCTTCATCACAGCTCTGATCCGTGTTGGCATGCTCAGACAATACCTGATCAATAACCTGATCGATACTGTATTACAGCTGAATCAGGTGAGCTGCTGGTGGAGTTTAACAAGCAGGCCGCAGAGACTCCAAAACAGAAAGAAGATTGTCTTTATTCTTTTTCTATGAAGTGCTGACCTTGACTGCTCAAATAACATTTACTTCTTCCTGACACGTCCTTCCGTCCGTCCGTCCGTCCATCCTCAGGTGAGTTCAGGTGCAGGAGAGAGAATGTAATGTGTTGTTTTTAAAGACATTTACCTCGTTAACTACTGAGGACTAAACCTCTTCCACACACTAACGTTCAAAAGTTAGTAATCTGCTACGACAGAGCTTGATTAGTCCAGTCAGATACACTATGTGAGAGGACGACTTTATATGTCTGACGGTCTTTCATGCAATTAGCTAGTAGGAAGTCCTCTTTACAAATATACTAGGGCTGTCACAGTCACAATAATAACGCATTAACGCAAAGTTGTTTTAATGCCACAATTTTTTTTAATGCATTAATGCAAGAGTGAAGATATCGGTATCATATGAAACTAGGAAACTTAATAAATCCATCGGTACCAACCATGTCGTACTAGTTTGTTGCGAAAGAGGTTAAATAACGCTCCAAACTTACGCTAAATTTTGTCAAGGAGAAACTGTCATGTCCATTTTCAAAGGGGTCCCTTGACCTCTGACCTCCAGATCAGTGAATGTAAATGGGTTCTATGGGTACCCACGAGTCTCCCCTTTACAGACATGCCCACTTTATGATAATCACATGCAGTTTGGGGCAAGTCATAGTCAAGTCAGCACACTGACACACTGACAGCTGTTGTTGCCTGTTGGGCTGCAGTTTGCCATGTTATGATTGGAGCATATTGTTTTATACTAAATGCAGTACCTGTGAGGGTTTCTGGACAATATCTGTCATTGTTTTGTGTTGTTAATTGATTTACAATAATAAATATATACATACATTTGCATAAAGCAGCATATTAGCACACTCCCCTGTTGATGAGAGTATTAAATACTCCCTTTTAGGTACATTTCAAACTGATAAAAATGTTTGATTAATTAGTGATTAATTAATTATAAATAATTAATTAATCGTGATTTAATATTTTAACCGATTGACAGCCCTAGTAACAAATAAATACATAGATTTGAATTTACTGAGATGTTATTTAGCCATTATTAAAATAACAATAAATCGTACATCAGCAACTTAAAAACGTTGGAAAAGTGCTTTCACAAAATATTTAGACAATAAGATTTAAAGGTAATTAGATAACAGATAATCATCAGTTATGTGGATGTAATGACTAAAGTGGGAAAAGGCAAATAATAGAACAGCTAGAACAGTCTGGTAACTTTACTGTAACGCAGCCTTTAAAACCAGCCACATACCCATACATCACGATATCCAAAATCTAAGACGATATCTCGTCTCATATAATATCGGTATATTGCTCAGCCTTAGTGGAGGCCACTATGTGCCGGTTATAAAGATAAAAGATCAGCTGCATTTAATAAAAAACTTTCACTTCGTAAGAAAACAGACACGATAAAACACTGAGAAGCAAGACAAAAAAAATAACCAGCCTGAAACACACAACAGAAGAACAATAATAAATTCACCAGCAGCCCAACAAAACCATTAAAACAGTCTCTTATATCAATGACTACACATCAATAATAAAACAGTATAACACCGACAGTATCCTCTCTTTCACTTTAAGTACATTTTCTTGCTAATATTATATTGAATGCAGGACTTTTAGTTGTAATAGAGTATATTTGTATACTGTGGTGTTATTACTATTTTTACTTGAGTAAATGATTTAAATACCTCCTCCAGATGTTGGCTGTGATGCAGATGTGTTGTTTGTCATCTGAAAAGAGGAAGAAAAAGAGGAAAGTTGGTTGTTTTTAAGTTGTTGAGGTGTTTTATTATCATTAGTAGCTAGAGGTCTCTAATGACCCGGACACACTAATGTGGGTAAAAGATGTTTTTAATAGAAAGCTAATAGAAGGAGCAGCTCAGTCACCTGAATTAATTGGCAATTAACTTCAAAATTATTCTAATTTACTTCTGTTTTGTCTTCACACATATAGTACAACTAGTTTGTTGTTAGCTAGAGAGAGAAATCTCTGTGATTATAAACGCTGTTAGCATGCTACCTGTGGTTGATCAGCTAAATGTCTGTAGCATCCTGTTTCCTGTATGGATGTTTACCTGCGGCTGCTTCGGGCTCCTAATGGACAAACAGCAGCTGAGAGCTTCCAACTGCCTTTATAGTGGAGGAACTCTGGACTGTACCATGTTGAGTAGAGTGCAGGGGGGATCATTGTTTTTAAAGTACCCTAAACAATATAACCAGTTAAATATTTCATTTATTACTACAATTTGAATAATTATTAGAGCTTTAGGTTGTGTTGCTTTCACGTAGAAACGTTATTCTTATTGTTTTGATTGAATATAAATTGATTAAAAGAGGAGAAACACCCCTAATGGGTGTAACACTTCACTGATATCAGCATGAAACTTCCCCAGTTGTTTACTGACATTAAGACAGTTATTTTTTGTATTACAAGCTTTCTGAAATGTGATGTTTAAAATATGCAAAAATGCATTATTTAATGATAACTTTTGGTGAATTTAGGAGAAATCTACAGATGCAAATAGACAGATAGTAAAATAAACATATTTTGTTAATGTGTACTTTTTTATCAATAAAGTGATAATAACTTTATACTTATAGTTATTATAAATAATTTTATAATTATAATAAATATAAATAAATAAAATAAAAAAGGAAAAGTTAAGTATATATACATATACATAAATAAATAAAAATGGAAAATTAATGGAAATTAAGTAATTAATTAAAAAATAAATAATAATAAATAATAAAAATAATAATCATGCTTACGTTTGGTGGTTTTAAGAGAAATCTACAGACGCAAATAGATAAAGTAGTAAAATAAACACCTAAATGTGTATTTTGTTATTGTGTACTTTATTACAAATAACTTTATATTTATAATAACTAGAAATAAATAAATAAAAATAAAAACTGAAAATGGAAATGTGATATATATATATATGTGTGTATATATATATATATAAATAAATAAATAAAGATGGAAAATTAATGGAAATTAATTAATTAAAAAATAGATAATAATAAATAATAAATAACATTATATTCTTAGCTCTTCATTACAGATGTCTTTTTGTTTTAAAGTGATGGAGCAGGAATCAAACCTGCAGTTTTACACCAGCAGCTCCCCTTCACAATAAAAGACCTCTTCTGCTCAAACTTCTCCCGTCTTTATTCCAGCCGTTGATTTTTAAAACTTTCTCAGAGTTTGAGGCTGTAAATGGGACTCAAACCTGCAGCCTTCCTGCTAGCAGCTGACTGAGCTGCAGCTGCTTCACTCTTTACTCTGTTATTGGCTTTCAAAACAGCCTTTTAGAAGTAGAGATGTGACTTGATCCCAGCACCTCTAAACCTATCTGCTCTGCTGATTGAGCCATTGAGTCTTCATGTGCGAGAGCTTTTTCAAGCCCTTTTCCTTCAGATGCCGTCTCTTGATTGTCAAAAGCAAAAAGCGTTGTGTCAAATCCAAAAACACCACAACTGAGTGCAGCTGCGTACTGCAGTGAGCTAACAGCCTCAACACTCTTCTCTTGAAGCTTTTCAATATTTCCACTACATGGAAGCTTTGAAAACACACTTGCAAATTAGGAATCTGAAAGGAAACTTGAACCTGTGACCTCAAGTTCTTCATGCGAGCTCTTTGCCCATTCAGCCACTGAGTCTAATTATTCCCTGATATTTTTTCTTTCTTTTGGATGCAGGCACTTAAACATGCAACCAGACATTTAATCATCAGCGTATAAAAGACTAGATTCTCTCCGCGCATTAGGGAACAGCTTTTTCTTTTCACGCCAGTGAATTGGAGGATGCTCCAGCTTGTCTGTTGCAAAATAAAAAACACCTGGAGGAGTTCAAAAACACAATGTCTGGGGCTCTGACGAGGTGCTGATGTGCTGCAGCTACCGGACCTGATCGTGTCCCTTTGCTTTACATTTAAAGGGACTATTTGTAACTGTCAGAAATGCTTGTTAACAGAGACACCTGTGGCCGTTAAGTCAACGAAAGTCAGCGTCGCACTTGCTCGCTCTACATAGACATGAATGAGCATCGCTCAAAACAGTGAGGCGACACACGCCAGCTAAAACCACAATATCACTCTATATTTCAGCTGCTTGGCAGTAATGTTAGCTGACCAGACGAAGATCTCTCCATGAACATGATTTAGATCTGATCCTAGTGTTGGCTTTTCCTGCCTCAGCCCCGCGGGGCTCCGCAGCGAGTAACATTGTCGTCTCCGACCGTAGCCGGAGGGAACAGGGGATAACGTTTCTCGCTACGGAGCCCCGTCACTTCACAAGACACGGGAAACCTCTGTTGGTCTGGAGGAGCTGCAGCAGTTATTTCTGCACAAACTTCCACTGTACATTCACTAGATATTCTCAGAGCTAAACTAACTCTTCTGCAGTGTGGAGTGAGCGCGCATGAACGTGAGGTGGAGTGAGAACGCGCGCGTTGTGTGAGTGAAGACAGGCAGGCAGCGGAGCGGTCTGAACAGCGTAGCCACACGCGAGCGCGCATGGGATCGCGACCCGGTAGATTTATACGTGTAAAAAGTTACAGTCCCTTTAAAGGTTCAGTGTGTAGGATGTGGCGGCATCTAGTGGTGAGGCTGCATATTGCAACCAACTGAAACTACTCCAGTTGACCAAGCGTGTTGGAGAACTACGGTAGCTGACGCAAAAACGCAAAAACGTGAATATACCTACCTAGAGTCAGTGTTTGGTTTGTCCGTTCTGGGCTACTGTAGAAACATGGCGGCCGGCTTTGTGAAGAAGATCCGCTCCCTATGTAGGTATACTAAGTGCAAAGAACGTATATCGCCGAGAAGTGAAAGTCAATTGTTCGTTCCATTGCAACATCAGCGCCCAGCAGCAGGGCTACACTTCCACCATTTTGGACTGAAAGCGACTACCGGACGCCAGTAAAACATTCGCCTACAAAGATGCCGCACAAAAGTAAAACTAGATTATTTCTATTCTATTGTCATATTCTACCGAAATGGCCTGTGTTGAACAATGAAGATATTATTAATATAATAAGCGTGTTCAGTCCAAAATGTAATTCTACACACTGTTTCTTTAAAGACATTAAGATTGACTTTACTGTTAACCTGTTTACATTTCTGGCATTATGTACTTTTGATTTTTGCACCTTATTGATAATCTTTACTGTTTATATTTTGTTAATACTTTATATTTTCACCATTGTACTGCAAATCCCGCTAGGATAAATAAAGTTGTATCTTATCCATAGTTTGAGAATATTTAACTTTTCCTAAAATCTTCAGTTCCACATGGAAATTCTGATTATTGTAGCGTCTAATATCAGCATGCTGGTTTTGTTATAAAAGTGTAAACTGACTGTGGCTAAAGATTAATCTTCACATCTGAAATCACAGTGACAATATCACAGTGACATCACACGCCAGATACAAAATAAGCAGTCACATGTTTCAGGACTGAATAACAGGAATATTATTCCAAAATTTCATACTTTCCAACAACATTTCAGAGGAGTGAACGTTTTTTTTTAAAAAGCAGTCACCATTATGTCAGTGGGTCGGTCCTGTACGCAGCATCATCTCCAGTGAACTGAAAGACAAAGAGCAGAAAGTAAACGGTCAGCTCACACAAATCACAAAAAACACCATATTTCCCACTTACCTTAAAGGTCCCATATTATAAAAAAGATTTCTGTCCATTTGTGATGACACAAATATACAATATTTAGACCCTTTACGCAGATTTAAATGTAAACATTCTAAATGAGTCCCAGTTTATTCCTGGTTGCAGTGGATGTGAATGTCTTCAGCTGACAGGAAGTGCACATGGACCCAAGCTGTTGCCTAGCAACGTAATTCTGTTGCAATTTCGTCTCAACTCCGTCAAAATGCGCTAAAGCGGAGCGTTTGAGACAGTTTTTTTATTTGGATGCAGATCTACCGGTTTGATCGGAGTTATGAAAACATCTGATTTATGAAACAGTCACACAATATTGAAACGAACTGGGTTGATTGTAGAATAATAAACATTAAAGGTCCCATATCGTGCTCATCTTCAGGTTCATACTTGTATTTTGTGTTTCTACTAGAACATGTTTACATACTTTAATGTTCAAATAACACTTTATTTTCCTCATACTGTCTGTCTAAATATAACTGTATTCACCCTCTGTCTGAAACACTCCGTTTTAGTGCATTTCAATGGAATGGCAACGGAATTGCACTGCTAGGAAACAGTTTGGGTCCATGTTTACTTCCTGTCAGCTTATGTCATTCACATTCACTGCAACAGGAAATAAACTGGGACACATTTAGAATGTTTACGTTTAAAACTGTGAAATTGTCTAAATATTGTAAATTTGTGACATCACAAATGGACAGAAATCCTGACGACTTGTTTCAAATGCAGAGTTTCTGAATACGGGCTGTGTATATTTCTCTGTGTATTGAGCATTTTGATACTTTCACAATATTTATACATCACTTAAACCTGCTATATAATATAAAAGACATGAAAATCTCACTTTTTACAATATGGGACCTTTAACATCCATTCAATGAGTAACATTTATTTGCATAACACCACTGAAAATAACAGTTACAAGAGGCTTTACCATTAATTCATTCATTCCATCAATAATACCAACTGCATACTACACAACTGCATAAACACATAATGTAAACAAACAATCTTTTTACGGATCCTTACATTTCTGTTTGTGTGTGGGATGCTGGAAGAGTGATTAACATCTTAAATTCAGTGTAAAATGTAACTAATGAAGGACCAATATTCAAATAAATCAACAGTGGAATGCTTCAATAAAGATGAGAATAATAAAGACTGATTGTGGTGAACAGGGGAATAAGACTCCTCCACACCTGGCAACCAGCAACGCAACAAGAGGAAATATAGGTCAACGTCCAAAAATACAAACAGGACTAATGTCTCGCCAAAACTACTCTATCAACAAAACACCCGCCTGATGCTTTTCTCCCAAAGGACGCCACGTTTAACTTCACCGGCTGAGCTGTTTTTAGGTTTGGTTAATGAGGTACAGTCCGTGAAGATACTGGTATCGTATGAAACTATAAAACCTGATGAGTCCGTTGGTACCAACCATGTTTGATACAGTTTTACATGTGTGGTTAACACTGTAAAACAAAACAAACAAAACCATCATGGTTTGGTGAACATCAGTGAATGTTGACTTTTAGTTTCAGTTTCCTGGGGAAAAGTCCTGTGTTTGTTCAACCCATTCGCTAAACCAGGAGTCTACAACCTGCGGCTCCGGAGCCACATGCGTCTCTTCAGCTCCTCTCTAGTGACTCCCCGTGGATTTTTAAAGTGGAAATGAAAAACTGTTTTTTGTTTACGTTTTCATTTTTATTTATCATTGTTTTAGGACTATTGTACGACGGTACGACGGAGTATTAGGGCCACATTGAGGAAGAAAAATAAATCTGAGATTTAGAGAATAAAGTCCTAATATTATAAAGTAGTAATTCTACGTGTTAAGTTATGACTTTATTCTGTAAATCTCAGATGTGTTTTCCCCTCAATGTGGCCCTAATACTCCGTAGCACATTGTCTCTTTGGCCCTCACTGCATTAGACTGATATACTATATACTTAGACTATAAACTGTGTCAGCTTCATCACAATGATCACATGTTTTGTGGCTCCAGACAGATTTTTTTTTTGTTTCCTAAAATGGCTCTTTTGATAGTAAAGGTCGCTGACCCCTGATCTGTACCCTGACCTCCCACCTTAGTGGACTTTCTCGCTTTTTATACTCGTTGTTATGCCACATAAATTTCAATAACATTACTATTAGGGCTGTCAAAGTTAACGCAATAATAACGTGACAACACATTAACGCAAATTTGTTTTAATGCCACAAATTTCTTTAACATATTAATGCAACTTGTGTTACTTGTCATACTAGCTTGTCACAAACCAAACTTACGCTAAATTTTGGCGATGAAAAACTGTCATGTCCATTTTCAAAGGGGTCCCTTGACCTCTGACCTCCAGATCAGTGAATGTAAATGGGTTCTCTGGGTACCCACGAGTCTCTCCTTTACAGACATGCCCACTTTATGATAATCACATGCAGTTTGGGGCAAGTCATAGTCAAGTCAGCACACTGACACACTGACAGCTGTTGTTGCCAGTTTACCATGTTATGATTGGAGCATATTGTTTTATGCTAAATGCAGTACCTGTGAGGGTTTCTGGACAATATTTGTCATTGTTTTGTGTTGTTAATTGATTTACAATAATAAATATATACATACATTTGCATAAAGCAGCATATTTGTCCACTCCCATGTTGATAAGAGGATTAAATACTTGACAAATCTCCCTTTAAGGTGCATTTTGAACAGATAAAAAACGATTAATCGCGATTAAATAGTTTAATCGATGTACAGCCCTAGTTATAACTAACACATAATTATATCCTACACTGGCAAACTGTTACAAATCAGTAGTTGTTTATTAGAAAGTTATCTAACCCTATAAATTTGCTTGCCAACACTACATCGTTAGTGTCTAATGTCAAGTTTAGTCAAGTTAAAAGTTGATACCGCAAGTATAAATCAAAGTCATCATAAATGTCCACGGGGTGTTGCCGATGCAAAACAGACGGTATAATTCAAAATGATGCGCCATGCCAACCGATATTTTACGGAGGACTTTTTCACCTTCCACCACGGCTAGCTGTAAGATAAGAAGATAAGAAGGTGTAACTTGTGTCTACATTGGAACTATTTCAGCTGGTGCAATCATTTAAATGTTAGTAGCTTGCAAACTAACGTTAGGATATGCATATAGCCGGTGTAAATGTTTAAACTGACAGCAGAGAGCATTGAGTCTGTGTGGATATTTGTTCCTCTTGTTTTTGTAATGCAGGCGGTTTGTTGAACATCAAAAGCATCATCAAAGCTGCAGCTGTAGTTTAACTGACCCAGAGGACGTTCAGGGTCACAATCTGTGGTTTAGCAAATTATGCCGGCTAACAAAGAACATACAGACGGATACATATCTGTATATCTGCATATGTGAGTGTGTGCGTGTGTGTTTAATGTGTGTTTTGCGTGACCTCCTTGCTGCCGTCACGACTCTGCAGATTTCCCAGAGGCCTCGTGGATCTGAACACCATCTTTGTTCCAGAAGTTTATTCTCCACAGATTGTTGCACTGCATGCAAAAACAAAACAAAACAGAAAGTAGATAGTGAAGTTATTTACCGCCGTGTTTAGTTTAAAAGTAACGGAGCAGCGGAAGAGAGATAATTTACTGTGTTTTTAATTCAACTCGTTTCAGGTTTAAATTAAGCGTTGACATCTTGTGATCAGGCAGCTCACACTTGATTTAAAATGCTCCCCACTTCACCGAAAAACTAATTCCTGAAAGGATTTGTGATGCAATTAAAGAAGGGAAATGAGCTCTGCCTCCGTGCAGAGTGTTTGTTTTAAAGCAGTTTTATCTGAAACGCTTCTGCAGCGAGACGAGGAGACACTTCTTCACTGACTGAGACACCGAATACCAACAAAACACATCCTGTACATTTACTGAGTATTACTGAAGTACAATTTGATCATACTTGTACTCTACTTGAGTATTTCCATTTTCTGCTACTTTATACTTGACTACATCTCAGAGGGAAATATTGGACTTCACTACATTATTTGACTCTTATCGTTACTTTTACACATAAAAACATGATATTACTTATACGATATGAAGCAGTACTATACGACTAATCTACCCAGTAGTACAGAAAATATTTCAAATTGGCTCCACATTGACGAACTACAACAAATAAAATGCTTTTACATTATGTGTATGCATGAACATATATGTATGTTTATATGCCTATATAAATGTATATGTATAAGTGTATATACGTGTACATATCGTGTACATATGTTTATGAATCTAATGTACAAACTTGAATACAGCATCCAACGTAGTTGTTATATCTCTGCCCACCTTTTTTATTTATATATATATAGTATTAAGTACTCAACAAATCTCCCTTTAAGGTACAATTTTAACTTCAATTGAATATTTTAATCGTTCGGCAGCCCTAATTATCATATAAGACACAAAAAAGTAGCCAATCTTTCTAATTCAGAAAATGGAATAAGCTGATATTTGGCATTAATACTTGAAAAATGACTTAAACGATTAATTATCCAAATTGTTTTTTCCATTGATTGGCTAATAAAGGGCTGTATTAGACTGAATTATATATATTTATTATATGTTTTCCTCATTTAAACACCTCACAAAATAACGCAGTCCAATACAGCAAACTTCAGCCTCGGTAAAAATGTTTTTCTGTATTATACTCCATAAACAAACAGTAAAAAACAATAACACAGTGACCCATACTATAAAGTAAACACAGACAAACGCGATTGATTGCGATTTAATATTTTAATTGACAGCCTTAGTTAATTATAACTATGAGATTCAGAATGCAGTCTAGTTGTTTGGGAAAGTTCGGGCTGCGAAATGGCTTGAAGATGAATCTGCATTATGAGTACCCCTTTAAAATAAAACGAGCACTGAAGCTATTAAAAGGTAACCTCCCTAAAATCCAGTCTGTTTCCTGAGTTGCGGTCTGTTGGCGCTCCGTCCAGAGAAAAACTACATTTGTTTACTTGTTTGTGATCATAAGACGGTCACCATGTGACCTCAACACAACAGGCTTCTTATCCTGATGTCCAAAAATAACCGTTTGATAATCACGAGAAGGATTTATTTAATCTTGTCACAACAAACGATTATCCAGCGACTCAACAAGCTGTCAGACCGGTTTCTCTTTCCAGGAATCACGCAAAGTTAAAACTGGTATTTTTATCAGCGCCGAGCGCTCATGGCGTCACATTTATCATCAGATAAAAACTCTCTGGCTGTGGATTTCAATACGTCTCAGTGTCGTCAGTGTCTGACAACCTGCCTGCAGGCCTGTAAACACTGCAGTCATAGAGGCAGCAGGACAACGGCTCGTTTGTCGACTTCGCTCGTCAAATGAGGACAAGGCGTCCTCGCGCTGCCTCTGACATTTCTGCTCCTCCTGTGGCATCTATATCTGGGCCGATGAAGGTCGATGGAGGTCGAATGTGATTTCAGACGCCGAGCGGAGAGACGGAGGCCGTGATTTTGTATCCGGCTGCTACCAGACGACCCAGTTGTCACTTCGTCAGGTTACGACTCCTTTCTACAAAACAAAAACCTTCTAGAACAAACGACGTCCAGAAGAAGGACCTCAGAGCCTCTGATGCATCTAATCTGCTCTTTTCTAATAAAAATCGAACTACTACATCCTCTGAATCCGTCTCTTTTCTCTTTCTCCCCCTTTCATTTCTTTGCTTGTTTCAGGTGTCGATGTAGAAGTGCTCTCTGTGCTGCTGGTCCCTGTGAGAAGGTTGCTAATTTTCTAATTTTATTCTGCCGTTGAACACACAGCACATCAATCTCTATGAGTGACAATTTAAATGGCTGAAATGTAATCTACAAAGACGGAGGAAGAGAAGAATAAAGGGACATAAGAGAAGACTTGATAAAGAGGAAGAAAAGAGGTGAAAAGAACCATAAAAACAAAGATGAGGAAGATTCACAGAGAAGAAGGAAATTTAGCCGACTCGCTTTGTTTTATACAACACAGTCGCCAGAAAAAATGTTGGTGTTGTACGTTTCTGAAAAACCTCGGGATCGTTGAATGTCGATGTTTCTGAAAGATATGTAAATACGTTTCATATCAGCCTCGTATCACGCTAACAGAAACGTACAATGACACGTGGTTAATGTGGAATGATTGGTTAGGATTAAGCAACAAAACGACTTGGTTAAGGTTAGAAAAAAGATCATGGTTTGTGTAACAACATAACGCAACAACGTAACGTACAACGTAACGCAACAACGTAATGCAACAACGTAATGCAACAACGTAACGCAACAACGTAACACAACAACGTAACATACAACGTAACGCAACAACGTAACGCAACAACGTAACGTAACAATGTAACGCAGCAACGTAACGTAACAACGTAACGTAACAACGTAACGTAACACCATAATGTATTGCCGTAATGTAACACCATAACGTAACATCATAATGTATGTAGCGCAACAAAGTAGCTTAACAACGTGGCTTAACAACGTGGCTTAACGACGTAGCGTAACGACGTAGCGTAACGACGTAGCGTAACGACGTAGCGTAACGACATAGCATAACGACGTAGCGTAACAAGGTAACAAGGTAACGTAACAAGGTAACGTAACAAGGTAACAAGGTAACGTAACAAGGTAACGTAACAAAGTAACCCAACGCCGTAACATAACACCATAATGTAACGCCATAATGTATTGCCGTAATGTAACACCATAACGTAACGACGTAACAGAACAACGTAACAGAACAACGTAACAGAGTGACGTAACAGAACTAGCGTAAAGAAATATCAACCGCCCTTCGTGGACTTTCTTACATAACGTCACGTAACAAGTGTAAAGTCAACATTTACTTTTGGTTTCACGCAGGACACGGACAGCGGTCGAAGTAAACTCAACTCCCGTTGGAGATAAGAACAAGCGCATATTCGTAATAGCTGCGACCGCGTACGTTGATGCATCCACGCATGTATACGTTCACACAACCTCACTAACACTTGACCTCAATGTCAAAATGAAAGATGAACTCCCTGCTGAGATGATGCCTCCCAAGAGAGAAATGGGTCATGAGTTTGGTATGTGACATTTGGTTATAAGCCACACCCCCTTTTTGCCAAATGGCATGAACACCAAGACACACCTTTACACCCACACACTTGACCTACATGGGCGAAAACTGTGGGGCGGGGAAGTGGTTGTGGACGGACCGACGGAGTGAGCTGAAGATCTGGTTCTACGCCGCTCTGTGTGTGTGTCTGCACCAACAGCTGATTTAAAGTTATTAATTACATGAGTCAGAGGAAACGACGTGGCGTTCAGCCGTGTTAACATGCTGCTGTTTGTTTGGTGAACAAACTCTTCGGATCTGGTTCTTCCTGTCGGCCGACCGCCTGCAGCATATTTTAATACCTCGCACACTCATTAAGTGAGTCAACAGAACGGTTAGAGTTAACTCTGGGTGTGTTTACATTTATAATCTCTCAGCCAACAGAAACTGATTAACCAAAATATTCCACCAAACCGTCAGAAGCTCATCAGCTCCTCGTCGGTTTAACCTGGCGTCACAGAACCGGCCGAACTGGTGCAGTTTAACGATGTTGTCTCACCAAAAATATTTCACCACTTGCCTCCTGCACCCGGAGGAAAAGACAGATATTAGACTAAATAATCCTGTAAAAACTGAATTAAAACACCAGAAACTTTTATTCTTTCTGACACGTGATCGTTTAATCTCTTATTCGAACACACTTTCATCTGAAATGTTTTTTTACTTGATTTGTGCTTTTATTTTCTTAATGACATGTAATTAATTTTACCTTTTTTTTACTTCTGGTCGCGTTTAATGTATTTTATTCACTTATATTTTCTTCCATTTGTATTTTTGTTGGTTTATACTTTAATATCTCAACAAATATCAGATGGATTTTTATGAACTTTGGTGCAAACATTCATGCATTCATGTTACTGTCTGGATAAATTGTGATAACTTTGATGATCCTCTGACTTTTCATCTAGCGCCACCGTCAGGTCAACATTTTAACACGTCCAATTCTTTGGTTTATGACTAAATACCTGCAGAACTAAGTAAACCTACGTTGAGAGTTTATTTTGAAAATAGACTGTCTGCATGTAACGAGCGAAAACCGCATCTTTCCTGTGAACACAGGAGTTTATTTTGAAAAGACACTATGCACGTAACAAGTGAAAACAGGATGTTTTCTGTGAACACTTAAGTTTATTTTGAAAAGACACTATACACTACGTTTCCTGTGAACACTGAAGTTTATTTTGAAAAGACACTGAACACGTAACGAATGAAAACTGCAAGCTTCCTTTGAACACTGAATTTTATTTTGAAAAGACACTCTGCATGTAACAAGTGAAAACTGCATGTTTCCTGTGAACATGGGAGTTTATTTTGAAAAGATACTATACACTACGTTTCCTGTGAACACTGACGTTTATTTTGAAAAGACATAATACACGTAACGAGTGAAAACTGCAAGCTTCCTGTGAACACTGAAGTTTATTTTGAAAAGACACTGCATGTAACAAGCAAAAACTGCATGTTTCCTGTGAACACAGGAGTTTATTTTGAAAAGACACAATACACATAACGAGTGAAAACTGCATGTTTCCTTTAAACACTGGAGTTTATTTTGAAAAGACTCGTCATAGAGCGTCGTAGTTTGAAGCATAGGGCCACTGATCAAGCGTCAGTATTTGACGAGTTGGGAGTGAGAACGTGTTGCAGTATTACTATACTATTACTATAATATGTATTAATAATCTAAACCTACAAACTAAAGCTGTTAAACACCAGTAAATGTTGTGGAGTAAAAAACACGAAATGGAAATACTCAAGTAAAGTTCAAGTACGGCAAAACTGTACTTAAGTACTTGAGTAAATGTACTTCCCACCACTGAAAATAAAGATTATTATTATTTGATATGTCAAGATGGACCTCAGAATAATTAAATAGATGACTGAGAAGCCAGATATTAAAATTAATGAATGTCAATAGAGAAGTTATTGATGAGGCTTCAGCTCTAGAAGGCAACTAGTTCTTGTACGTTTGTGGTTTTCTTGTAGTTAAATGAAGGATTGTGTGACTTTCTAGTTGTTCTGCGTTGATCTCGTATTTACGACCCGATCAGGTTTGACATGAGAGCTGAAGACGTCCTCAGTGGGACCGAAACCGAAGAAACCAAACACGTCCAGGTCCTGTTGTCTCATTTCTCCGTTTCACTTTTAATTTAGTTCTGGTTTTGATTTAATTAAAAGTTTAGAGGAGGAACAATAAAACACTGAGTCAAAAGGTTCCTCATGAAGCGCCTCGTGGGGACGACAGGAAGTGTGAACGTACTCGTGTCACTTAGTTTTGTTGTTTGTACGATTAAAGTTATTCTGAGCCGCCGCGGCGCCGTTCTCCTCTGTTCTGACAACAGTGTTAAATTATAAAAAGCTGTTTAATGACACAGAGTATACGTCTGAGGACTGAACACGTCTCTGTTTGCTGCTTTTACAGGTAGAAGAAAAGAAAAAATGTATCTGATTGATTTCTCTCTGCAGCGCTTCACGAGCATGTTTCCTTTACCAGCTGATTTATTGTTTTACTACCTCTGGTGTTGATTTACGAGAAAAAAAACTCAGATTTTTCCTCTTTTTTTAGATTAAAGTGGTACATTTTCAAGAAAAAACTCAGAAATTTATGAGAAAAAAACTTGAATGTTGTCTGAGATTATAAAGTCAGAAATCTGCAAGAAAAAAACACGGAAAAACACCACACCAAATCAGACGAAATAATGCAGGTTCACCAGAAACAAAGTAAACTAAGTAAGCCTACGTTGGAAGTTTATTTTGAAAATAGACTGTATGCATGTAGGAGGACGAAACATGCCAAAAT
>CAKAOH010002890.1:0-11655 GCA_916701665.1 Sebastiscus tertius | reverse complement strand
TGTGCCTACGTGGTAGTATAAGGCAAGGAGAGCACACCTCCTTGCCCTTCCATGTGCATACATGGAAAGCCAAAGGCAGGGAGAGCAGCAGCAAAGACCCCCCTGGGTACAGAACAGAGCCGGCATCAATGACAACAGAAATGACATTAAGTCAGAAACAGTTAGGGGTGGGCGATACATTGAATATAGTCGATGTATCGCGGCTTGTCCCTTGCGCGTTATAGAAAATGACTACATCGCGAACATCGAATACAAATTGTCATGGAATGTTTCCAAGCCATCCCTTTTTGTATGAGAGATTAAAATTTGTTCCAAAGAACCACTAATGAATATCAACAGAAGGTTTTAATGCAGACAAATGCTGCCTGGACTACAAGAATCATAATATTGGTGTGATTGTATGCATCAAAGGGTTAAATTGAGCATTTATGAAGTGCTTAGAGGATATTTGAAATATTGCGATATATATCGTGTATCGCGATATAGCCTAAAATATCGCAATATTATTTTTAGGCCCTAGAAACAGTATTAAAAGGAGGTGGTGGGGTGGAGGTGGGTTGCGAGCGGCTTATAGAGGAAGCAGCAACGGTAGGCAGGCTGAAGCAGCTTAAATAAGGCGCCCTGCATGAAATTTAAGAGGAAAAGAGGAATCAGCTGATCTGTCAGCTGATGCATCAGCTGATTGGGCTGGTTTAAGATCAGCTGTTATCAGCTGATAGCCGTTGTATGAGCAGAGCTTGACATCATGGCCTGCCTGAACTAACGCTACACTCGATACGTGATTAGTTTATTACTTCTTAAGAACTGTGGTCCTAAAGTGTATAGTGTGCTCAATATCTGAACTGTTTCCTAATGGTTACTCTACCAAAAGTAAACCCTTGGAACTTATTTTTACAAGTTTCTGAACCTTTTCCTAGCACAGTACCAAGTGCACGATCACAGAGGAGAGCTGCCGTTAACGTACGTGGCCGGCGACGATGCTTGACTCCAGGGTTATTTAACCAGGCACCTCACCGGCTGATGCAGGGTGGGTGTCTGGACGTAGGCATTTAGAAGCTAGGCGTGTCTCCTCGCCAGCGGAGCTGAAGATCGGACCCTTTAAACAGAAAACTGGATTAGGTGCCTCCTGGGCCAGGGGCGTATTGAATTTATGGGTTCTAGCAACACACGCACACAAACATGCACACACACACACACACACACACACACACACACACACACACACACACACACACACACAGCTCAGAAGAAATCTATGGTGAAGGAATAGTGATAAGACAAATAAGACCATCTGGCGGAAACTAAAATAGTGCTAGAGTTCACATCAGAGAAATGATGCCCTGTCTGCATCTAATGCATCTTTTCATTTTCATCAGTCTTTTGTCTCCTCTCGTCTTTGTTTCTGCTTTACCTATTCTCTCTCCCTCCCTTTTCTTCTTCTTCTCGTTTCATTTTGTGTTGGTTTCTCACACACATCGTACTCCTGCAGCTTCAGCAGGACCAGCAGTTCATTCAGCTATTGACACATATCCTCTACACGCACGCACGCACGCATGCATGCAGAGACCAGTGACGTCACTGTGCTCTAAGCATGCTCCGGAGAGTTCTGTTCTCATGGTGACCTAGTCACATGCACTTGGTAACTGTACTAGTGTGGCTGCCTGTCGGTGAACAGAGAACACACACGGACACAGCTTTGGCTCTCACATACATACTAAAGTGTTTGCAAGGTATCTATACAATGTGATGGGACACAGACAGTCACAAGCAGTGCATGCACGCAGCTACAGTGAAGCATGGCAGGCATTTAGTTCATGGTCCAACAGGGGCTATACTTAAAACAAGTGATAGCCACGAATTCACCTGGACAGTTATTTTCCAATCAATTAAGAATTGTGGCTCTGTCAATAGCTACACATTTCCATCAACAACAAAGTCATTTGGGGATGAAATCAGGCCTCTGGGAACAGTAGGGCAGAACAACAACTCCCATGAGCGCTCTGGCTTCTCAACTGGACTGGATAAATTGTCAAATGATTCATCATCAGCCAGAGGAGAGCTTGCAGCTAATTACTCTCAATATTTCATTATAGCTTTCCTCTGGAGATGGTTAGACTCGAAACCACCAGCAAACACAATGGATTAGCCCACTATTGGAAAAATGTGTGTACTGTTCATGTTGCTACATTTAGCAGTGTGTTCAGTGTGTGTTTTCCTGGTTGTGTCTAGCTCTTTCCTTCATCATCTGCTCCTGGAAACATAGGGTATATGGTATCGTATATTGATATTTGAACTGTCTTTAAGGAAGATAAGGTTAGCTCCTGTGATTGGACACTAAACCCAGACACCAACTGCTCATACTCTATTCCTACCATTAATAATAGTTTCTTTTTCCTGTTTGCACTTGCACTTCTAATCAGTAATATTGCACAAAATATTTTGTCACACCCATAAACCAACAATTCTATTGGGCTTACAATTCGCGCCAATTTTCAGGAAATGAGAGGACAAGGTCTGAGATTTAATATTCAAACACTCACTGTGTTGTCATGAAATGAATTAACAGTATCTCCTACACCTTAAATATCCATGAGTATCTTGAACTATTGAGGGATCACACTGTCCTCCTCTGTCTCCTATGTCAGTGTAATTATGGTTGTATAACATGGTTAGTGAGAGCATGTAATATCATCACTAGGAGACACAATGTAATCAGTGCGGTAACTCGATCTCTTCTCGTCTCTCTCTTCTACATTCACCGTCTCTCTTTCCCGTACATGATCTAATAAATCTCTCTGCAGATCAACCCAGCATCACTTTTACTTTAACACAAAGGCTGCTGTTAGAGCCTTAACATGCTTTTGATTTTGGGCCCACTATGTCATTAGGTGTGTATGACTGCCACCCTGACTTGTTAATTCCATAATAGACTACCTTTAGTTAAAGCTTCTGTGGGCAGAACGTTTTTGGCATTATTGGGAAAAAAATCCATAATAACCTTTCAGCATATTGTAATTCAAGTTGTCTGAATACAGACAGCCCAGCAGGTTGATGGTGCATTTGTGTTGTATTTTATTGCTCAGAGTGTTTGAGAGTCACGTTGAAGTCGTCACGTAGTGCAGCGATGGCACTGAATGAATGAGCGTGGACCGATTGAATCTGGCTCAAGTCGCAATGGACAGCTTGGCAGTTTGTTGGTGCAATAGTGTTGAAATTTGCTGCTCGGAGCGTTTGAACGTTACGTGGTGCAGTGATGGCACTTAATGAATGAGCGAGGACCGATTGAATCAGACTTCAGCCGATACGGACAGCATGGCAGGTCCATGATGAGTTTGTGTTGTATATTGCTGCTGGGAGCATTTGGACGACACGTTGATGGCGTTACGTAGTGCGGTGATAGCACTGAATGAATGGACGAGGATCGATTGAGTCTGCTTAGTTGATATGGACAGCATGGCAGGTTAAATGTACATTTGTGTGCTCCTCGGATGGTCCCATTTCCGGAATCAGGGAATTGTTCTTCCGACTTCAGTGTGTTTGTGGGCTTTAAGTTGTAGTGTAGAAACAACATGGATGCTACAGGGATGTGTTGAATTTCATGCTTAGAGCATTAAAACAACGCATTGATGGCTGGTTCCGTTATCTGGGATGCTGAATCGATGTGTTAAATTAACATTAATCTTTGTTAGACGTCACCTGGAAGAGAGCTGGTGTTGAAGGTGGGCTGATATGAGAGCTTTGAAAAGCTTTACTTTGTTGTCTGTTCTGTGGAACATCTTTTAACGTCTTTGAAGGGTGCCAGCTATCGGAGGACCTCACTGGAGCGTGGTGACGCTGCAAGTGGCCACGTGTTGCAAGACCGGAGTGGTCGGCTCCATGGTGGGTGACTGGAGTTATCCTCGGAGGCAATGGAGAAGAACTACGACGACGGCGATGGACTGTCCTTGGTGAGCGTGGAAGAGACTGTGTTGAGGCTGGTTGGACTCACTTTTCTGGACGGCGTTTGGATTACAGGTAGAGGGATCTCGGCACATAGGCGGTCGGCGGAGAAGTATTCGGCTTCTGCCGCTAGTCTGCTGCCGTTGGCTGATGGAAACTTTGGACGTGGTCGTCCTGATTTCGACCGAATAGATCGTCGTCCGATACTGTTAGATCCCTCATGTTACTCCACACCCTTGTCTCAGGAGGCGTATACTTGAACCAGTTCTCCATTCAAAGGGTCTGATTCTCGGCTACACTGGGCTGACCCAGGTAATAACTAAGCAGCCAAAAACTGTTTAAACTGGTAGTGAGGAGATTCGCCTAGCTTCTCACTGCTCACATCCAGACGCCAACCCGCTGCAGCTGGGTGGAGGCCTGGCTGAATAACCCAGGCATGCCGGTTAACGGCAGCTCTCCTCAGTGATCTGTGCACTTGGAAAGGTGCTAGGATGATGTTCAGAGCTTACAAAGCCTGTGACAAAGGTGTGATTTTGCCTGTGACAAAGGTGTGATTTTATTCAAAATCGACACCGGTGATTTTGGAAGCCATCAGACAGCTGGCTTCCAACCCATGTTGGCAGCTCAAGCTGAGGAATCCTGACAAGTGAATCTGTGATCTCCAGTTGGTGGTGGAAAGGGCAAATCCTCCGTCACGTATCACAATCTCCTACTTTCTTTCCATGTTACTGAAGACCCTTGCTGTCAGAAACTCCTTTTGAAAGCTTGATCCTTTCTCCATCAAATCTAGCTCAATCCGACACTATCCATCTCAATGTTCTAGGAGTGATCCATCCTGATGGGCAGTCCAGACAGGCTCAGAGATTGTGAATGAGAGGAAGTGCCTCGATCGTACTCGTACTTGTAAATTCGTGAGCCTGTTAGATAGCTCAAGGCTTCTGCCCTTTTCTATCAATAGGAGATCGTTGGAGTGAGGAGAGAGGAGATGGAGGAGGAGCCCAGTTGGTGCTGAGGCATCATGTGCCGGCCAGATGAGGAGTTTTTTTTTTATTTAATTTTTTTTTTCTGATTTTCTTCCTTTTTTTTTCTTTTTTCTTGTTTTTCCTCATAACAAAATTAAAAAAAATTAAGTATGGATAAAACAAAATGGAGAGAAAAATAAATTAAAGAAAGAAAAATAAATAAAGACAACAAAGAACAAATAAACAAACAAATAAATAAACAAATTAAAAATAAAACTAAAATGAAAAAAACTTTAAAAAAGCCAACATAACTGGGCAAGATCAATATAATGTGACTGTGTGTGCGATTGAGAGGGGAGGGGGTGGCTGGCTGTCAGTCAGGCTGCAAATCAAATTAGGGCAAGATTAAAAAGAATAAGATAAAATAAAGTAAAATAAATATAAACAGGTAGATAGATAGAAGTAAAAGATGGTGTTTTAAAAGAGAATGATGGCTAAAAAAAGGATGTTGTGGTTGTATATGGTGTGTGGACTGTAACTAGAGTTAAATGTAACCACAGGTTAATGTTGGTGGTGGTGGGGGGGGGGTTTGATAGTTATGGTGGTTTGTTTTGGAGGATTATGGAGAGGGGTGTTCTGGTAGCCCATTGTCCTTTGTGGATTAACTGTGTCATGGCAGGGTTATAGATGGCTCTGTGTATATATCTGTGGGTGAGGATGGTGTTTCTTTCTTGGATGGGTTTGAGTCCAGACATACTGTGGATGTAGTGGGTGCTGTATTGAGGGATTCGGTATGCCAGTTTTATTGCCTTGCTCTGGATGATTTGTAGTCTGTTGAATTGGTGTTGTGAGTGCCTCGATTCTACTTTGTTCTTAGGTTTTATAGTTCCAGCTCAGATGTCTTTGGCTCCTTTGTGTCCTCACTCCCTTCTTCCCCTCTCCTCCTCATACAATGGTCATGTTGACATCATTACTCAACTCATTCTCAGGACCTGTCTAGGCCTTTAGTCACTTCTTCTTTCAGCCAACAGTTATCCTCTTTATGCTTTAGCTCATCAAACTTCACTTCCCCAGTGTCACAAGACACTACAGGTCCTGAGTTTTGGTTTTTTTCCATCTCCAACTTTCTACAGGCTACCATACACAATAAAGAATCACTTGTTAATTCTATAGATTTACAAAACATCATAATAAATCACTTTTGCCATTTATAGTCTATTCACCCCCTTTTTTAGTTATAATTTCCCTAATACCAGTCCCCCCTTTGTGTCGTCAGTTTAACATCCACAAGCTCCCTTCTCTTGACTATGAATCATTCTTCTTATTTCACATTCCTAAGACCTGATCGTGGTAACATGCACAATTATGTTAATCACAACCATTTTAATGATCATGTATCGTTCCTACTCCAATAGGGAGTAAATCTTAACACTTTCCTGCTAACATTTATCATGATGTACTGATTAGTGGTTACATACTCTGTGTCACAAGAGTCCATTCTTGTTATTCATCTGCGTTGTAACAGCCTAGCTTGAGATGCCTGACGTGGATAAGGCTGAGAGAAAGCTCGAAAGCGTCCTCTGGTTCTTTCCCATTTTTCTCGACGCTGTCTAGAGCGTTCTGTTTGGACCCGAGGCTGCCCGTTCCAGGGGCCAGGGTTTACATATTTAGAACGAGGGATCTCATAATTACTTGACAATAGGGATGGTGAGACGAAGTCCGTACTCCAGATGAGGTGAGTGGACGGATGATGTTGCACGTATATGGTTAAGTTAAATAGCTCACTTTTATGTGTGCTCCGGGCGCTGTTGCGTTCTCTCGTTTCGGGTGTGGAATACGAGAGCGGAACAGGAGAAATGGGTTGTATTTTCTCCTCCTGTTTTCAATTTCATGCGTCTCTGTTCTACTAAACTCTGACCTTTGCCCCCGCCCCCCAACAGCTGCCACATGTCCAGCTGAACAACTTTAGTAGGTCTACTATATGAAGGCAATCTTTGCTGGGATGGTAGAGTGAGTGAAATATACATTTCAGTCTTCAGAAGTTTCTAATAATGAAGATATAGGAGGAGAAATGCAATTTAATGAGGCCCAGTCGATATAATTGAACCTGATTATTGATTAAAACAACAAACTAAAAGACCAAAAAACAAATAAAGTAACTAAGGAGTAAGAAACCTCCAATAGAAATGTGCACTGACAAGGACTTGACTGATAAAGCTTGTTTTCTTTAAAACTGTCATGAACTGAGTCCTTTGGAAGCAAATGATAGTTACATATATCCTCTTTTTGATATTTTAACCATTTACCGTTACATAGAACCATATAAGCATTTGATCATTATGTAACCATATAATCTTTTGCTCATTTACAACTGTATTTCATTTCATTATGATCATTCATCATTTAAAAAACTCGTCTTGAATACTTTAGAGGTGATTATCATTATCATTATATTTTACTGTGTGACTTCTATGTGAAAGAAAGGAAAAAGGCGTCTTGCCTATAAATAAGGGTTGAAGGACAAAGGGTTCTTTGAAAAGATTTGATATGAATAAGGAAAGTTTGACCAGAAGTTTTATCCTTGTGTTTTTACTAGATGTGATTTGATATCCATATAACAAGCATTTAATCAACGTGTGTGTTCATTGATTATAAAGTAACTGCGTAGATAATAGGCACATGTAAAAAAACGCCCTGTGGACATGTACCATCAGGCCACATTTCCCCAATCCACCCGTCGGACGCCGATTTGGTGCTGGGCTCTTCCCTCTTCGCTCGCCACTACTGAGGAATCCTGACAGGCTGCACCTTCTCCTCTTGTGGGTGAGGTTTCAGCCATGGATTTATTAGAGAGGTTTCAGGTTTCAGTGCCTTCAGCTCAGAGCAGAGAATACTGATGATTTTTCCATGATTTTGAAAGCTAATTTTATATACTTGCCGTTTTTTTAATCATTCAAATTTGACTGGGCGGTTAGTAACCCATTTTTCTGTCTAAAAAGAAATGTGTAAAGAAAAGATTACATAAATAAATAAGTTTGGGGAAAATAAAGAAAGGGTGAAATGCAAAGAGAAAATTGTGCAGAAATAAACCAATGCATAAATAAATAAAAATACATGCAAAAATAGATAAATAAATAAATACATTTAAAAATACATTAAATTAAAAACATAAATGAAGAAAATGGACAATTAAAAAAACAATATATATATATATTAAATAAATAGGGAATTAATACAAACATAAATAAATGAAGTAAATTAAAACAGAAATATCAGTTTATGTCACATTTAATCAATTAGTTAATGACTACATTAATTTTTAATATTATTTTTGCTACATTCAATGAAATTTATTTATTGAGTCATGTTTTATTGAATTGAATCAATTAATTCACTTCCGGCGCCGTCCTGTTGCCTTCTACAGTTGCTCTTCGTCATCTTGTGTCTTTTCCACTTTTTTTATATATTTATTTACCCTTTCAAGCCTTCTTGTGAATTAAAATAGTTAGCTATTAGTAGAACGATGTGGCTTCGCACATTCTTTTTTGTTTTTCTCACACAGGTCTCCATTGTTTACACCAGGGATCAGCTGATGAGCCTACGACGGTGCGGTGTGGCCGGCAAGAGACCTGAAATCCCAGAGGAGCTGAGGAGGAAATACCGGGGCTGCAGAGCCAGGAGGAGACAGTGGCTAAGGAAGAGGAGATACCGACCGTATCTTCCCTCTATCATCATGGGGAACGTAAGATCTCTGGCAAACACGATGGACGAGCTCACATCACTCACAAAGAGCTAGAGCATGTTTCGTGAGGGCTCTGTTATGTGCTTCACTGAGACATGGCTGCATGATGGCATACCGGACGCTATCGTGAGTTTAGCCGGCTTCCAGTTAGTGCGGGCTGACAGGAGTTGCAGCGGGAGCGGCGAGAAGAAAGGAGGGGGAGTCGCTCTTTACGTGAACAGATGGTGCAACCCTGGACACATCACAATGAAAGAACGGGTGTACAGCCCGGACATTGATCTGTTAGCAGTACGTCTTCGTCCATATTACTTGCCCAGAGAGTTTTGCAAGGCCATTGTGATTGTTGTTTACAGTCCTCCTGCTGCTCACACGTCGCGGGCTGGTGACGTAATCAACTCCGTGACCGGGAGACTACAGACACTGCATCCCAATGCCTTCATATCAATCTCTGGGGACTTTAACCATGTCACCCTGACAACAACACTGCCCACTTTTAAACAGTTTGTGCTCTGTAAAACAAGGGACAACAAGACACTGGACCTGCTGTATGCTAATGTTAAGGGAGCATACAACTCCATAGCTCTCCCCCCCTCTGGGCAGATCAGATCACAACCTGGTCCACCTCAAGCCCCTCTATAAACCTGAAGTCCAGCGGCAACCAGTGATCACCAGAACTGTCCTTGTGTCCAGGTGGTCACAGGAAGCAGAGGAGACTCTCCAGGATTGTTTTGAGGGGACAGACTGGGATGTTCTCTGCGATGCACATGGGGAGGACATAAATGGACTCACAGACTGCATAACAGGATATGTTAATTTTTGCATGGACAGTGTGATCCCCCAAGACTGTGAGATGTTACCCCAACAATAAACCCTGAGTGACCAAGGACATCAAGGCATCACTGAACTGGAAGAAGGTGGCCTTCAGGAGTGGAGACAAGGAGGAGATGAAGAAGGTGCAGATAGAACTGAGGGATAAGATCAAGGAGGGCAAGGAGTGTCACAAGAGGTCGCTTGAGAGGAAACTCCAGCATAACAACATCAGGGATGTGTCGAGTGGCATGAAAGCCATCACTGGCAATTTAAAAAGACCGACCGGGGGATGGAAGGAGACCTGGATGAGGTCAACGAGTTAAATCGGTTCTTTAACCGGTCTGATGACGTGGCTTCTGCCCACTGTCACCCCAGCTTCTCCTATGACTCCCCTCCCCTCATAATCTTTCTCCAATGTCTCTGGCCATTCCTTCTTTTGTCCATTCACCTCCACCTCCCTCCCCTTACACCTCTCACCTGGCTCCCTCACGCCACCATTCACCTCAACACCCCTCCCCCCTTCCCTCATCACCCTCACTCCACCATCTCCCCTCAACGACTTCCCAGGCTCCTGTCCATTCACCTCAGCCCATTTGCCCCCCCTCCTCCGTCAGGGCTCTCTATGGGCTCTCCAGGGTCAATTACCATCACTGTTGGGGATGTGAGAAGAGAGTTCAGTCAGAGTTCAGACTACGCCCAGGCAAGGCCACAGGCCCTGATGATCTGAAGTTTTCGGACGACTGCTATTGTGGGCTGAATCAGCAGGGGACAGGAGAGTGGTAGACAGTTTTGTGGAATGGTGTGACCTAAATCAACTGCAGCTCAACATCACAAAGCCCAAGGAGCTGGTGGTGGACTTTAGGAAACAAAGGACCCAACCTAAACCAGTCAGCATCAGAGGGACAGAAGTGGACATTGTTGAGGACTACAAGTACCTGGGCGTCCACTTAGACAATAAAATGGACTGGTCTAAGAACACACAGACTCTGTACAAGAAGGGTCAGAGCCGCCTGTTTTTTCTTGGGAGACTCAGATCCTTCAACGTCTGCAGAACCATGCTGCAGATGTTCTATCAGTCAGTGGTGGCCAGCGTCATCTTCTATGCCATAGTGTGCCGGGGCAGCAGGGTGAAGGCAGCCGACGCTAACAGACTCAACAAGTTCATCAGGATAGCAGGTTCTGTCCTTTGAGTTGAACTGGAGTCTTTGGTGGAGGTGTCGGAGAGGAGGATGGTGAGGAAACTACTCAGTATTAGGGACAACGCCTCTCATCCCCTGCACGCCACACTGGAGTCATACCAGAGCACCTTCAGCCGTAGACTGAGACCACCGAGGTGCACCACAGAACGCCACCCTGGAGTCATACCAGAGCACCTTCAGCCGTAGACCGAGACCACCGAGGTGCACCACAGAACGCCACAGGACCAGTGGTCATTAGACTATAGAACTTCTCCCCCTTCTGCAGGAAGGACAGCTGAAAACACCGGACACTGAGGACAACAATAATATCAATATCATGGGCAATACTACTTTTTACATTCCCATGTGCAATATCTCTGTTCATTGTGTGCAATATTAATGTCCAACATGTGCAATATTACTTCTTTTCTCATCACATGCAAAATTACTTCCTTTTCAGTTTTTTAACTTACTTTACCTTTTTCCTTTTACTTATCTTATTTACTAATTTTACTAAATGTATCTCACTTAATTGTTATTCTTTTAGGCACTGGTGTTAGAAATAGTACTTTTTATACATTTGTATTTTGCCCCTGCTGTCCCTTTTTTAGGATTATACATGCTGTACAGTGCCAGAAACAGTTTAAAAAGTAAATTTGACAGTCTTATATGACCTATCATATTCAGACTCTGATGGGGGGGCTCAGTACCAGCCCCACACACACACATAAGCAGACACACAGACAGACAGACAGACAAAGAGAGAGTGATGGATAGTAAACAGCAGAGGATCAGAAGAAGCAGAGAAATGCGTTTCTGATGTGAACAGCCAGGCTTGAGAAGCTCCTGAACCCATGAAAAAGTCACGGTACGCCAAGGAGTAAAATGAGTAAGATACTGCGTACCGCTACGTACCGGCCCACTTCGAGCACTGCTCATCTCTCATGACATGTTGAGCCAGGCAGCTAGCCTATAACTGCTCATCTCTCTCCCTCTCTCCCTCACTGTGGCCGCCCGGCACAGA
>CAKAOH010002889.1:58600-83760 GCA_916701665.1 Sebastiscus tertius | reverse complement strand
GTGGATGTTTTTTTCTTTTCTTTTTTTTAAATATTCATCTACGTAAAAATATTATCAATAAGACTTTAAAGTCATTAAAAAAAATATATAAATAAGATGTTGATACTAAACTAGATAAGGAAATGTACTCCTTTTAGGGTGAAACTGAAATTTAATTTATGCAGTTTCGGGGGATTACTAATGGTCAAAAACAGTAAATCTCATGGCTGATTTAAACTGTAAATTTGTATTTTGAATAAATAGTTGTGAGTTGTGAGTTGTGAGTTGTGTGTTGTGTGTTGTGGGTTGTGGGTTGTGAGAGTTTGTTGTTTGGAAACCACACACGATTGTATTCAACCTCCAACACTTCCTGGTGTCTGGCTGTAGGTTAGTTAAAGAGTAGCTCAGATAACATTCAGGGTGGAGCCTCAACTGTGAGAGCCATTATCTAAGGCTCTGCCTCTTTCCTAAACAACACACACACCTTAGTGCACCTGTTCAGTGTAAACCATCTACGCATTATTACCTGAAACTGTGGAACTGAAGCAGTGTGGACTGAAGGCAGTGTTATCTGGATAAGATCAACTTAGAGAGGTAAGATCACACTCTTCTCAGCTAATGTTTTTACTTTAGTTTCTGTTTTACTTTTGGAGAAACTGCTTATTTTCTGACTAACAATTCAGACCTTAAAATCATTTATTTACATGTATTTATTTATGTTTCCTATGTGAATGTCAGAGAGTAATGTAGTCAGGACAAAACTTAACACCGTGGTTTCTGGCTTGTGTTGTATCGTGCTGTTGCTCCCCCGTGACGTAGCAAACAACTTGGCTGCTACCTGTTTGACCACATTTTTGACATCACATACTTTACTGAGCTGCTTCCGCTCTCTGTCAGTACATCTGTTCCTGATCACAAAGAAACTCTTTTGAACTCAAACCTCTGTGACAATGACAATAAGAAGACGATGTTGGGAGCTTTCACCAGTGAAATGAATGTTGTTTCAGTAGATTCATAAAAGAAAGTCACGCATCCCATCCTTTGTTTGTCATTACATAATGTGAGAGGAGTGCCATTCTGCTCAAGAACATGACGTCCCGTTTGTCCTGAGACGGCTGCATAACTGAGCTGGAAATATTTGTGCTGTCACATTTCACTCTAAATGCTCCTTTATAAGCCTTTTGGGAAGTACTCATACTGTAGTTCATGATGGAATAGTTGATTTGATATGAATTTATCAAATTTTAAGTATGTAGCTTCAATGTGTTCAAAAACAAAACAAAGCTTCCTCACACATTCTTGACATTGTCATTGTCATTTTCAGAGTATGGCCTCTACAATCTGTCTTCTCCCCGAGAAGCCCTTCTTGTGCTCTCTGTGCAAAGACATCTTCACCAGCCCAGTGACCACACCGTGTGGACACAGCTTCTGCTTGTCCTGTCTCAGCCACTACTGGTCACGACACCAGTCTAAATACTGCCCCCACTGTAAGAGGCTATTTGCTGATCGACCTGACCTCAGCGTCAACCGCATCCTGGCAGACATCTCAGACAACTATAGGAAGAATCGACCAGAGAAACCACCTGAAGAGGAACCGGTACTTTATTGCATTTGTCAGTCAATCAAAACGGATCTGATAATGAATAACTCTAATATATTTGTGTATATCACTGCTACAGGTTATAGACATTGAGCAAATGATTCAGGAAAGGCTGCAGAAGATAGAAAGGTTGAAATATGCCCTTGAACTCCAAAAGGTGCGTTGAAACCCTCTATATCATTAATATCTCTGTTTTTAAAACAATGTATGTGATGCATGATGATGTCCAATCAGAACTCCTACCTCCGAGAGGTGCGAGAGAGCCAGAAGGTCTTCTCTGTCCTCGTACAAGCTATGGAGAAGAGTCACAAAGCGGTGGTGGACTCAATCGAGGAGCGACAGAGAGAGGAGGGGAAGAAGGTAGAAACACTGGTGAAAGAGATCGAACAGGAGATCCAGGAGCTGAGGAAGGAGACCGCTGAACCTGATCCCCAGATTCCTGTAAACGGGGACGATGAGACGAAGCAAGTCACCGCGGTAAGCACCTTTACCTTCTGCAGATAATATAATGATAATAGTGAACGGCTACCATTTAGTGAAAACGTTGTTCATGTCGTGCAGATTGTTCCCACTGTGTGCCCCTCTAAGATGAAGGACTGGTCCAAGGTTACCGTAGAATCTGACCCTTGTGTTGGGGTCACCAGGCGAGCACTGGCAGACATAATGGAGAAGATAAAGGTAGAAGTCAACCGGCTCTCCAAATCTGGTGAGTAATGCGACTTTTATTCAGTGTATTAAATCATTAAATGAGCATTAAATTCAATAACGTTTATTTTCCCTGTGGCTCTTCTTTGACAGAACTTAAGAGGATAGAGAAATACACAGGTAAGGCTCCATCCACACACTATTTTCCGTACTTATGTTACGTTGTTTCCGTATGTATTGTATTTAGTTTGCTTAGTTTACGTACTTATTTTAAGCCCAACCATGACGTTTTTCCTAAACCTAACTAAGTGGTTTTGTTGCCTCAACCTAACTGCGGATGTTACCTTAGTTGAGTTGTACAAATGACATGCAAAAAGCCTAAAATGCATCATGACACAAAGAATGTCCTTGTAATATTGTGCTATTTATACGCCTTCCTGTGAGACCAGGTTGGATTTAACCCATCAACCCACCCCAGTAATTTTCTTACAGTCCTTTAGAGCTAAACATGTCCATGCTCTTTGACCCCGTCTTAACCTTTTCTCCTCTCTCTTTCTTAGTGGATGTCAATCTCAGCGCTAAGACAGCTCATCCCGTCCTCTCCGTCTCAGACGACAGAAAACAGGTGAGACACACGAACAAGCTCCAGGAGGTACCAGATCACCCCAAGCGGTTCGACCGCGTGGCGAACGTGCTGGCCAAAGAGAGCCTCACCGGCGGGAGGTGCTACTGGGAGGTGGAGGTCGGGGAGAAGATCGAGTGGAACCTGGGCGTTGTCAGACAGTCCGTAAACAGGAAGGGCAAGTTCACCATATGCCCTGCGAACGGTTACTGGACTCTAAGCCTGAAGCCTGGAGGCCAGTTCGTCGCCAACACCTCTCCCGTCACGCCGCTGGCTCTGGATCACAGACCCAAGGCGGTGGGCGTGTTTCTGGACTACACGGAAGGCCATGTGTCCTTCTACTGCGCAGAATCTGGAGTCCACATTTACACCTTCATAGACACATTCACTGACAGGCTTCATCCATTCTTCAGTCCCGGTCGCCTGCATGGCAGCAAAAACGTTGCACCCCTGATCATCTCTTCTAACTTCTGCAGCATCTAAACATCATACTCAATATTTTCTATTTATAAATCTTTGTGCTTTTGATTATCTTTTCAGTATCAATCCAGTATGTCAAAATGAAAAACTAGAATGAACCACATTTTGCCTGTCAGAACAATGAACAAGAGGTTGCATAAGGACCTACACTCGAAAACTTCAATGAAACCCATAAACAGATTGGAAAGGAAAAGAGGAGGGCAGAAGAAAAAGAGAAGACTCTCATAAATGAACAAGTGAGTCAAAGTCAAAAAAGAGGAGAAAGTTGGATGGGTGAGAGGAGCTGCGAGGTTGGGACAGAGGTTGAGGAGGAGCAGGGGAGGGAGGGCACAGCGAAAACAGCAGGGCATTGTGCTTGTACACCAGGCACTGGGAGACACATTCACTCATTCACACACAGACACTGTCGTGCACACAAGCGCGTGCTTCTGCCCACCGCCGCACAGACTTGCGCTGGCATCTCGGAGGGCAGCCCCATCATCCAGTCCAGTCCTGGGTGTCGAAGCTGATCGACCCCTCTCTTCTTCAGTTCACCTGACCTCTGAGACAGAGCCTCCCCTGCTCTACAGCCTTCCTGCGGACTGAAGCGAAATCTCAGGGTCGTCGTTCACAATTCCAGACCTCCCAACTCATCGACACAAGCAAAGGAACAGCAACACAAACCTGTAGACAGAGGGGAGCAACAAGAGTCTTCATTTGAGGTAAATATCCTTCATAATATCCTCGAGTAGTGCATTAGTGACATTTCAAAAAATGTCAAAATCAATTTGACTAAAAAACAGATACATTTGTGTGAAATGTGATGAGTTTGATGGAATATAATTAATTTCTTAGTGTTGGAGGCAGGTGTATGGGTCACTCTTACCTCATTGCAATGTTTGCACTAATTTCGTGAAAAGTATCCTCATAAACAGAGCCATTAGTTGGACCAAAGATAAGTAACAGATTCCTAAAGTGGGGCCTTCAGGGGTCTTTATAAATCTGGGCACAATATTGTAACAGTGGGAGAATGTAAGCCTGATTATTCTGGTTTTGAGGATGCATATGTTCCATTGTTATCTGCCCACTTATAAAACCATTTTATTCACATTAAAACTAATAAAACTCCCCTCAGACGGGGATCTATTGGACACACGTTCATCTAAAAAGGGTCCAAATGGGACATTTTCCCCTCCATCCTCGTCATGAAACAACCTCCGAGATTGATTGTGCAGAGGAGGGTTCGATACACAGAATTGGTAAAAATGTGGATACCGAGCTCTGTGATAAATAGATGACATATAGGTCCTCCTGGCCCACTCTTCAAGCCCTCATGAAAGATGCTTGTGTTCAGAGTCTCCTCATGTTTTTCTGAGATAATCCACTCACCAGGCAAGGCGTAGCTCGACACCCACAGCTGTGTCAAAGACGGCTATTCTCTGTGCTTCTTGCTGGAATCCACTAAACATGGGCCTCGCTGCCTGTCTCCAAATATTTATGATAAATATATGCTCCATTAATCTTTTCATACTTTACTAATGTAATGCTCGCTGTTGTTATTAGTAGGACGTTAGAAATATCTTCATATCTCTGAGTTGGATTAAATTGGTTCTTATATTTTTGTCATTTTCTGAATTTCAGGACACCTGTCGTTGTCTGACCCAAGCTGAACTCATTATCACCTGAAGACTGACAGTGGAGCAAGATATTTCCAGTACATTGACTGTCACGTTTCTTTGTGGGACTATAAGTGGCCCATTTGCAACAAACAGAGACTGAAATAACACAAAAAGACAAATCTATCTGATTCAAACAACACCTTTCACCATGGCAACCACGGGCATGCAGCTGCTGGGCCTAATCATGTCCCTTGTAGGGTGGGTTAGTGGGGCGATAGTCTGCGCCATCCCTCTGTGGCGGGTCACCGCCTTCATCGGTAACAACATAGTGACGGCTCAGATCATTTGGGAAGGCCTTTGGATGAATTGCATCGTGCAGAGCACGGGTCAGATCCAGTGTAAGGTGTACGACAGCTTGCTGGCTCTGCCCAGCGACATGCAGGCGGCCCGAGGCCTCACCGTGTTCTCCATCCTGATCTGTGGCCTCGCTCTGTCTATGGGGGTCCTAGGAGTGAAGTGCACCAAGTGCATCGGCGTCAACAGCGTCAAGGCCCGTATTGCTCGCATCTCTGGCGCCCTTTTTGCCATCGCAGGGTTCCTCTACCTTGTACCCGTCTGCTGGACTGCCCACTCCATCATCAGGGATTTCTACGATCCACACGTGGCGGCCCCACACAAGCGTGAGCTTGGCCCTGGCCTTTACATCGGCTGGGGTGCGTCAGCCCTGCTCCTCATTGGGGGGTCTCTGCTCTATGCTGGGTCAAGTCCCCCCGGCTTGCCCGGCTCTCCCACCTTCAGCAGTGGAGAAAGTAGTCCTCGCAGGGCACCCGCCTCACAAGTCAAAGGTTATGTTTAAGCCTCCAAAATGTCTGAAGTCCCACAAATACACCCCAAACGATTCCTCTCCTTTTGATTTTGCTCCATGTAATTATTTTATATTTAATGTTAGCTTTTTTCTCTGAAAAGCCGCAGGAGGCTGTTTAGGGAAAACTGAACTCATTTTATTATTTCATACCTGATCTATATCCTTCAATAACCCTGTTCTCTGTCTGTCTGTCTGTGTAAAATACAATAAAAGTCTTGGTCCTCCAAATCCTCTCCTGAGAGAAATGGTGTGTGTTCACATTTTTATGTTAAAATCTTACAACTGCATGCGTTTGACCGAAGTAGTTTTAAATAGAAAGTCTCTGTTTTGCTCGTTTAAGTAAACACTGTCAGGGGTTCTACTGAGTGGAGAAGAACAATAGAACAATGGGGATGTGTGTACATTTGCTTGTGGCGCCATATTGTTGAGAAGTGTGTGTGTGTGTCTCCCATCTTCCGTCTCTTCTTCCCTGTCTCAGCTACCCCGTACCAGGGACAAAGAAGAAACACGTTATCTTTCATTCACAACACAAAAATCCTGGTATTCCTTCAATTAACAGTACAGTAAACCAGGCTCTTTTAGCACAAGTGATCTCAAAGCACCTCCTACTCTTTGTCAGAATCACAGTGGACAAGAATTTACTGATATGGCTGAAGTTTCCATCCCGTTACTTATCTTAGACACAAGCACAACAACACAGAATATGCATGTTTGTAACTCGTGTGTGTGCCTGTCTGTCAGTGTCTCTGTGTGTAAGCATGTAATGTGGGATGTTACGAGCCACAGTGGAAAAAGCATCATCTTTATTCATGAGACATTGTTCAGATCCCTCAGATTCTGTGCTCCTTTACTTAAACTTTATTGCAATCATCACATACATACTGGTACATATTGTACATGAAATTTGACCTCATATAAGCATTAGGCGCAGTGAGCTGCCACCGGGGAGCAACTTGGGGTTCAGTGTCTCGCTCGAGGACACTTGGACAGTAGGAATGGGGGATCGAACCACCAACCTTGTAGTTAGTGGACGACTTCAAACACATATTCAGTGAATTAAAACCATTAGAGCGCCTTATGGAGTTTGGTTACTGAACATGCTGACACTGATGTTTCTGAATTTCAATACTTTTTCTAAGTTACATTTTCTTAAACTAGATTAACTGCATAGAAAATATAAAAAAAAAAACTGAAGATACCCCGTGCACAGCGGTGCTTCTGTTCTCTCCAGTAGTTCGCTTTTTCTTGTTTTTAATGTAATTTGCCAATAAACTAATGTCCAGTACCATGGTGTGCACTAGAATTTTTATTTCTCATGATTTAATTTGGTTTTCTGTGGCATACACAATATAATTTGCTTTCTGTCGACTGTAAACAGTAAAATGTTTTTCTCTCTGCCTGTAACAGCAGAGGACAGAGCGACACAATGCCACTTTATAGAGCATTACAGCACCACAATAACAATGGGCACCACTGTCCCAAGTGCCAGGTAGTGACTCATACATGACCTAAGTAGGCCTATACCAGTGTTGGTAGAGTAAATACAGTAGGGGCAGACTGTGCTATTTACTGTACAATTGTAATGGGTAAAGCACAGAGTGAGACAAGTGCACTATTTACATTGTAAATAATCAGAGCAGTGTCTCAAAATAGCTGAAGGTACGATACCAGCACAATTAGTGTGCGCTATAAGTGTACTAATGAATCATTGATGATATCATTCACAGAGCCAACGACACAACACCCTTGATAGAGCTAGTAGGGACTCAATTACTTGTTCAAGATGTTATATTAATGCATTACACTGATGCATTAACATGGAAGCAGTGTTTTAAAGAGGAACTTAAAGGAACACTGTGTAACATTTCAGGGACCTTTTAGCAGAAATGTAATGTAATATTCATAACTATGTCTGTGTGGGCGTGGAGGCCTATTGACATTTTTCAGAAGTTTCCTGTAATCTTTGTTGAACCTGTTAGGGTGGAACAAATTACTCCTTTATCATTGTTATGGGTAGGTGAAGATTTGTGACAGCATAACACTGTCATTTGTGGGATAACCTACTTATGACTTTTAATGACCTAATAAATTCCCATTAAAGCTCCGCCCACCTTCAACCTGAAGGTAGGGGAAGATTTGTGACAGCACAACACTGTCATTTGTGAGATTAACCTACTGATGACTTTTAATGACCTAATAAATTCCTATTAAAGCTCCGCCCACCTTCAACCTGAGAAGAGGTCTTATCAACCAGAATGAAAAAAACCTGTGTGGGTGTACAGAGGCTTTATTTAACTGTATAATAAAAATACATCATATTCTATAAAATCATTATGGATTTCAAAAAAAAAAATCTGTCTGGATCCGCAAAACATTTGAGCATTGTGATGAAGGTAACACAGTTTATAGTGTAAGTATGTAGAATATAAGTCTAATACAGTGAGGGCCAAAGTGCACATATACGACAGAGTATTATGGCCACATTGAGGGAAAAAAAATCTGAGATTTACAGGATAAAGTCATAATATTAGGAGAAAAAAGTCGTAATATTACGAGAATAAAGTCATAACTTTACGAGAAAAAAAGTTTTAATATTACGAGAATAAAGTCATAACTTAACGAGAAAAAAGTCGGAATATTACGAGAATAAAGTCATAACTTAACAAGAAAAAAAGTCATAATATTACGAGAATAAAGTCATAACTTAACGAGAAAAAAAGTTGTAATATTACGAGAATAAAGTCATAACTTAACGAGAAAAAAGTCGTTGTATTACGAGAATAAAGTCATAATTTTGGCGAGAAAAAAAGTTGTTATAATACGAGAATAAAGTCAGAACTTAACAAGAAAAAAAGTTGTAATATTATGAGAATAAAGTCATAACTTAACGAGAAAAAAAGTTGTAATATTACGAGAATAAAGTCATAACTTAACGAGAAAAAAGTCGTAATATTACGAGAATAAAGCTATAATTTTGGCAAGAAAAAAAGTCGTAATATTACGAGAATAAAGTCATAATGTTACGAGAAAAACAGAAAATAACTTATAATAACTACTTTATAATATTATGACTTTACTCTCATAATGCAGATTTTTTTTCTATTATTATTATTATTATTAATAATAATAATAATTATTATTATTTTTAGTTTATTAGTAAAAAAATAGTTATATTTTATTTATTTTTATTTTTATTTTTATTTTTATTTATTTTTTTATTTTTATTTTTATTTTTTTTTATTATTATTTTTTTTTACCCTGCACAATCTCCTGCTCCACACTCCAGTCCAGATGGTGGCTGTAATGCACCTCTAAGCTGGTTTGCCAACCATCAATAAACACCAAAGAAGAAGAAATCCCTCCATGTTGTTGTTTCTACGCCGGAAGCTGGAAGCAGGAAGAGCCGTCCAGCTGCTGAGCTCCGAGGATGCTAACAGAGAAGCTAACAGAAAAGCTAACAGAGAAGCTAACAGAGAAGCTAACAGCATCAGCGGTGAAACAACCAGCACTCCGTTCGTTGTCTAAAACAACACCGATACTTTACAGACTTTGATTCTAACATGGGAAAAGGTGGAGGAACATTTGAGAGGCTTCTGGGTGAGTGTTCAGGAACATCTTAGTTGAAGTTAATAGTTTATTATCCAGCTGTGAGTCAAAGTGCGATGTTACAGCGGATTGTTGTGACAGACGATGATTGGGCTGTGGCTCTCAGGCCAGCTAACTTTAGCCTGCTAGCTATTGTTCTGAGGCCCAGAGAGACTCACTTTACATTTAAACACACGACTTAGTAGCTAATAAAGTCTTATGTTATAGTTATTATTAGCCCTAAGTCGTAATTAAAGATATCCTTGTGTTATATTCGTGCTAATAGCTAAGCTAAATCAGATTTCCTTTTAGCTTCACATCACCTTCACACACGATAATAATGTTAGCTGTGATTCAGTAATAATGTTACTGTTTAACCGATGACATCCAAGAAAGACATCATTTGTGAGATTAACTACTTATGACTTGTAATGTAAGTTTTAAGTTAAGTCCACAACAGGTTGATTAGCTATCTGCTAATCTATTTCCTTGTATAGATAACACTACAATCATGTGAAATGCTTTTTACTGGAAAGCTCCATTAAAATAATAAGTTAGATTACAATTATAAAAGGAAATACTTTGTACAAGGGCATATTAAGAACATATACATTAAGAATATATACAGGCTTATTAAGGACAATACATTAAGAACATATACAGACATATTAAGGACATATACAGGCATATATACATATACAGGCATATTAAGAACATATACAGGCATATATACATATACAGACATATTAAGAATATATACAGGCATATTAAGAACATATACATTAGGATCATATACAGGCATATTAAGAACATATACAGGCATATTAAGAACATATACAGACATATTAAGAACATATACAGGCATATTAAAAACATATACAGACATATTAAGAACATATACATTAGGATCATATACAGGCATATTAAGAACATATACATTAAGAACATATACAGGCATATTAAAAACATATACATTAAGAACATATACAGTATATACAGTATAAGATATATTTTTGTGTGAGAAGGTGTCGTATGAATTATTTGTTTAAAAGTCTGATGGCCTGGGGAAAAAAACTGTTCCTCAGTCTGCTGGTGAGAGTCCTGTTAGCTAGTGATTCAGTAATAACGTTATTATGACATCCAAGAAAGACATCATTTGTGAGATTAACTACTTATGACTTTTAATGTAAGTTTTAAGTTAAGTCCACAACAGGTTGATTAGCTATCTGCTAATCTATTTCCTTGTAATAGATAACACTCAATTAAGACACCTTTCTATTAAAATACAGTTAGCTTAGTTTAGCACCATCCCAGGAAAAAAAACAACAACTTTGTTATACATACATGTTGAAAATTTACAGTCACGTCAGATAAAACTAATATCTTGAAAGTTATATTAATAACTGGCTGACAATTGTGTATTAACACACTTCTTGCATGCCTTTCAGTTGATATTGATGGCCAGATTAAGTAAACAAATTAGCTGCTGGAACCCAGTTGATAAACATCTCTCTGTACATGTACAGTATTTTTGTGATTGACGATTACCACAGTGTGGTAGTTTGTGCTGTGGTGTGGTAATTTAAGAAATAATTCACCGGCACTAACATATATAGAGTCTTTTTTTGGTTTATTCTGGGGATTGGGATTACCCAGAATAAACCAAAAAAGACTCTTTATCTGTGTGCCAGTGATTTGTTTCTTCTGTTCTTACCACTACCTGGCACCCAATACTGTTCAAGATTTGGAGACGTGCTTGCCGTTATTTTCTAGTGTGGTAATTTAAAACACAGAAATTAAGAAATATCCACCATGTAACCTCGATTTACGAAATGGAAGTTCCTTAAACTAGATGTTGACACAGAGAAGATCAGGTACAAAGCAAAACCCACCTTAAGGCCCTTATCATGTCAGTGCATAATGTACCATAGCTGTGCATATTTCCATATTCCCAAAGATATAATTAATTAAATTTATTACCACAACTAATTGCCAAACAGTCAATCTGGGGCTCCTGGGTTAAATCAAATGTAATATATAATAGAATCAGTAACTACACAATATTTTGGGAATGAGTGCTGGTACTCAATGATATTGAACTATAAACAGTGAAATAAGTCCAAACATTATGTTAATTGTAGGGCATCTTTTGAAACTAAGCAAAGACAATATGTATAGAAAATTGTAATAATGAAAAATGAAATCTCAGACATATCATATCACAATATTGCACATCACAAGATTAACAGATCAAACTTGAATTTATTTCTTCTTAAACATGGATGTAGTTCAGGAGGTATCTCTCTGTCATAAGATGTCTTCTTATGCTACAGTAATTACATTATATTAACAATTCTCAAAGAGAAAACATCACTTTATGATTGCATTAAATCAAAAGAACCCTCACACCAGGGCTGGGCGATATGTAGAAAATCAAATATCACAATATTTTTGACCAAATATCGATATTGTAGGGTTGACTATTGGTGCTTTTACAAAATATTTACACAATGAGTTTTGATAAATAATCATCAGTAATGTGGATATAATGACTAAGTGGGTAAAGACAAATATTAGAACAGCTAGAACAGTCTGGTAAGTTCATTAAATTACATAATTTTACTATAATGCAGCCTTTAAAACCAGGGAATGACCACACTTGTGTCTAGGCTCATTTCACGGTATCAATATTATATCAATACATTATCCAGCCCTTGTTTTGATGCAGATCCTGATACTATATGTAATAAAGCTTTAACCATCTGTACTGATTGCAGATAAAGCCACCAGTCAGCTGCTGCTGGAGACTGACTGGGAATCCATCCTGCAGATCTGTGATCTCATTCGACAAGGAGACGCCCAGTGAGTGATTCTGACCACTTCCCTTTACGTCCATATCATCAGCTGTTGAAGTTGAAAATAGCTCATTCATGTTTGAGTTTTTTTTTGTGTGTGTGTGTGCTTTGCCTTGATTTTTCTGTTGAGCAATGTTTGTTTTTATCTTTGCAGAGCTAAATATGCTATCGGGGCTATTAAGAAGAAACTCAATGACAAAAATCCACATGTGGCCCTCTACGCACTTGAGGTAAGACGTGTCTACAGTGGAAAATATGAAGCTGTCTATTCTTAGTGTGTTAGTGTGCTGTTTTGTCACCTCTTTTTTTTGAAGAAAGCTGTTTTGGTGAAATGTGTGTAACGTAGCTAACATAATGAATGTTTTTGACACCATTCAGGTCCTGGAGTCAGTGGTGAAGAACTGTGGCCAGACGGTCCACGATGAGGTGGCGAGTAAACAAACCATGGAGGAACTGAAGGATTTACTCAAGGTGGCACTTATTGTATCGTAACCTGGTTTCTTTCAAAGTCCCTACACAAGTTACAAACCTACATTTGCACGAGTTTTGACCTTAATTGTAGTCAATACTGTCTTTTCATTGTGAGCTGAAGTCAAGGTTTAGGGCTGCAACTAACGATTATTTTTATTATCAGTTAATGTGTCAATACATTTTTTGATTAACCCCCTGAGACCCACGATCCCGACTGACATTACTGTCTTTCAGAGGCTGTAGCAGGTTCAGTTTTAGAGATAGAGTGAAGGTCCAGATATCATATGAAACTAGGAAACCTAAGGAATCCATTGGTACCAACCATGTCTTGCAATGTATGCTTTGCATAACTTGTCAGGAAAGATGCTAAATAACGCTCCAAACTTTAGCTAAATTTTGGCGAGGAAAATGTGGCTTGGTCATTTTCAAAGGGGTCCCTTGACCTCTGACCTCAAGATATGTGAATGAAAATGGGTTTTACGGGTACCCACGAGTCTCCCCTTTACAGACGTGCCCACTTTATGATAATCACATGCAGTTTGGGGAAAAATTATGCATTTTTTTTTAATTCAGCATAAATATGTTATTGTCGCCTATACTGAAATGTTGTGTTTGAATATTTCCGCGTACTGGGGTCCCTAAACCTTATTATTTATTATAATTAATTGATTAATGAATTCAGGTTTATTTCTGATTTATGACCAGAAGAACTTGACACACAGTGCTGAGCTGCATCTCAAATTGATCTTCAGGTTCCCAGCTTTTAGATGATGTACACCACTTCTATGTGACCGGCTATCTCCCCTAAAGTCCCCCTGTACCCCCTAAAAAAGATAAAAAC
Organism: Sebastiscus tertius; assembly: GCA_916701665.1. Taxonomy (NCBI): domain Eukaryota; kingdom Metazoa; phylum Chordata; class Actinopteri; order Perciformes; family Sebastidae; genus Sebastiscus; species Sebastiscus tertius. The sequence continues at coordinate 70,219 of CAKAOH010002889.1, read as the reverse complement.
GGGTCTACTGTGGGTCTCAGGCAGTTAATCTAGGTTAACATCTTCAGATGTCTTGTTATGTTCGTCAAACAGTCCAAAACCCAAAGATATTCAGTTTAGAATTATATAAAACAGAGAAAAACAGCAAATCCTTATATTTATATGGCATTTTTGGAGATAAAACGTCAAACAATTAATCAATTGTCATTCTGGGTTTTCTGTCGATCAATTAATCAACTACTTGCTTCACCTCTAATCGGGTTAAATCATTTCTAAATAATATCTGTGCAACTACGTATTATGTAAACAATGGGAAGGCTGGATACAGTGTTTTGATGGTGATTTTGGGGATTTCTCTGAGTATATTTTGGCTGGAGGCCTTATCACATCAGGCAGCAGGCTGCATTACAGCGTGAGTTAGCAACATTTGATTGGATCTTTGCTGCATCATGTGACACAAGCTCCTGCAGCCCATGCCGGTTTTCACTTCCTGGTGATGTCATAGCCTTGTGACAGGAGGGTTTTTTTTCAGACCAGAAGGAGGGACTTCCCACCTCAGTTCTTGTCCCCAAACACACTGTTGTTTTGTTTCAGTTTGTGTTTGAGAAGCTCACTTGTACCAATGTTATGTGACAACAGAAATGTAGAGTATAAACATAAGAGGGATTTAAAGGCGTCGAGACTTTTTATTTCATTGTGTGATTCTTTTTCCACCCAAAACAGACGGAACCAAATGTCAGAAACAAGATCCTCTACCTGATCCAGGCCTGGGCTCACGCCTTTCGCAACGAACCCAAATATAAGGTGGTCCAGGACACCTATCAGATCATGAAAGTGGAAGGTAAGTGGACACATGTTGTACTTGTATTTTACTACCTGAAAGGAAGCCTAAGTGTCTCTGAAAGTGTAATTACCCAAAAACTTCCCAACCCTGCCTTAGCTACAATTACATTTAAGAAAAACACATCAGCATTTGTGTATTTATGTAATTACAATTCCAGCAGTGTTTTAATGACTAAAACTGAACTGAAAGCTCATGCAATGTTCAAGAACATGATATATTGTAGTTATGTATCATTGTTAACTTCTGTTAATGTACTACTAGAATCATACTGTATGTTTAACAAGTCTGTTTTTCTTTTTTTTCCCCCATAGGTCATGTGTTCCCCGAGTTTAAGGAGAGTGATGCGATGTTTGCAGCTGAGAGAGTGAGAGACATTTTTGTTTTTCTTATTTCACTGATGTAGAGTTAGGGGCCGTAAAGCTACTGTGAGGGATTTACGGAGCTGGAAATGCATTTAACTTTGTTTTGACTTTGTTTAGTTTAGTCAGAGAGGTTAACTGCTAAATTACCACAACTTAATCATCATCGTCATCACAATGTACACGTTTTGGTTGCTTAGTAACGGCAGGCGTGACCGGAGCGCAACCTCCAAAGCACCTTGGATAAAAGGAGGAAAGTGGAACAGCTGGCATTTTCTACGTGTTTTTAGACGCAACATGTGAACAGAACCTAATATATCTGTAGAATCGGCATGAGTTTGGTGCTAGTCATTGTTCCTGAACTATTTAGGAGAGAGGATGCCTGTACTCAAAGCTGCAGTGACCAAATCTGTAGTAATATGTGATGTCTGTCTGCTTCATCCAGGCCCCAGACTGGGTTGACGCTGAGGAGTGCCACCGGTGCAGAGTCCAGTTTGGAGTTATGACAAGAAAGGTAGGCTGGGCTTTCCTGAAACTGGGGCACCTGGAGATTATATGGTTTCCTTCATTCAGTTACAGCAGTGTGTGTGTGTGTGAGTGTGGAGTATATGATCATGTGCGGAAGTTGACCTTGATTTCTGTTCTCTGCTTCTCCAGCACCATTGTCGAGCCTGCGGCCAGATCTTCTGTGGCAAGTGTTCGTCCAAGTACTCCACCATTCCCAAGTTTGGCATAGAGAAGGAAGTGCGTGTGTGTGAGCCCTGCTTTGAGCTGCTTAACAAGTGAGTCCCCAGATCTGATGGAACGAGTGTGAATTTTCAGTCGTTAGAGTGTGAAGTACGGTGGCTCCTCTATATCTGGAGAGAACTACTTCATTACTGCAGTATGACGCCGGCATTGTAAAGTATTCACTTGCTCAAGTTATGCTGTATGTACTTTTGTTGCTGAGTATAAGTATGCATTGGTTTTAGATTCTACTTTGGACTGTCAGCTTCTTGGTTTATGGTTAAAGATTTAATGCAGTGTCTTGACTATCATCTTTGCTCGCCTTTATCCATGCATTGAATTTCATTTTGAGTGGAAATGTTGCTTTCTTGTTTGTTTTTGTTTCACAACCTCGACCGAGGAGGTCATGTTTTTAGCCCTGTTTGTCTCTTAGCAATATATATAACTTAGTCCATCACAGTTTTGAAATTGCTGCTTTTCATTACAACAAATTTAGTAAATACGACATGGATGACCCTGAAAAAAGTAGGGCCGTCCTCGACCAAAGAAAGTCTTAGTGGACTAACACTCATATGATTTTGTTGACTAATGATGAGTTGATTTAATTGACAGACCTGTGAAACTGAGTTTCTCCACAAAGAATCAGACAAAAGCACCCCTTTAAATCTCGTGTTTACCAGAGACGTGCTCATAAGTTTCTTGGAAAGAAAATGCTTTTTGATATGAGAAAATCAAATATCATGATATCTTTTACCAAATATCTTGCAATGATATTGTAAGGTTGACTGTTGGTGTTTTGGAAAATATTTACACAATGAGAGTTTTGATAAATATCATCAGTAATGTGGATATAATGACTAAGTGGGTAAAGACAAATAATAGAACAGTCTGGTAAGTTCAGTAAATTACATCACTTTGTCAAAATGCAGCCTTTAAAACCAGGGAATGACCACACTTGTGTCTAGTCTCATTTCACGTTAACAATTTTATTATATCGATATATTACCCAGCCCTAGTGTTGATGCAGATCCAAATCTGAATGTACATTAAAAACTTGTTCACATTTTTGTTTTGTTAGAATAACAAATATCTTGCGTTGTTCTGTGTTTGTAGAGATTTCAGTGTCTTGAGCAGCATGTTCTCCTCTGATTAACAAGCTTGTCTGTCCTCCCCGATCCCTTTTATTTACCAGCCACCCCACCCTCTCTCCTCCTCTTAGGAAAGCTGAAGGTAAAGCCCCCGCCCCGGGCGCTGCCGAGCTGCCTCCTGAGTATCTGACCAGCCCGCTGTCCCAACAATCCCAGGTAGAAGTAGATTATGAGACGACTTTGACGGTCATACTGGTTACAATTGAAATAATTTTTTTTTTGAGGAAGGAAGTCAACAAAACAAGCATGTATCGGGGTAATTTAACGATCCTCTTGAGCTTGCGGACTGTTTCTGGGTCTTACTGTTGCTCTGCTCCGTCACCAGATGCCTCCCAAGAGAGATGAGGCAGCACTGCAGGAGGAAGAGGAGCTGCAGCTCGCCATAGCTCTTTCCCAAAGCGAGGCTGAGGAGAAGGAGCGGATGGTGGGTTGCACAGCTGAAATCCTACTTTGTATTTTTACTCTCCGTTTATAGAGAGATAATAATACATACCTGTATGTATACTTACAGAGGCAAAAGAACTCCTACTCAATGTATCCCAAAGCCCCTCAAGATCCCACTCCAGTGACTTCCTCAGCACCACCGGTCAGCACCCTCTACACTTCCCCTGTGGTAAGACCTCCTGTCATGCTGCCTATCTCTCTGGCAAACGGAATTATTCCAAAAACCAAACCTTTTTTCATGATTAAAACAAACTGTCCACTGCGCATTGAGCAAATATTGCAAAACTTCAATTAAAAGCCGAGCCCCAATTAGACGTCGAGTCCCCTTTACTTGCTGGGTGTTTCTACACGTTTTGACAAATACACGCAGGTCTCAATTAGATGCAAGGTAACTTTTGTCAATATGGACTTACTACACATCGTTGGGTCGTTTAGATTTGCGTTTCATTTTACGGAAAGCATGAGCAACAAAGTATAATTAATTCCGATTTACCGGCATGGTAAACAAGAGACTTGGTGACTCCTTACCTTTTGAAACAGTCATAAAAGTCTGAATATGTGTCCATTCCTCGATTATTTATATTCCTTTAGTCCATAAGTGTTCACCAATCAAAGAATCAAAATGTTTTTTTCATATAAATTAATCCAAGTTGTGAGTATTGTCTTGTGAAGACTGTTTCTCACAGTCTGCTAATTTTGTTTGTAAAACAAAGGCCGCTCTTTAATTGACATACATTTTCTCTTCTTCCTTTACCATGTTCTTTGGTTTGCTTGTTTTTGTTACCTTGCTGGCTACAAATTAAAAATGTCCCCACCTCTCTCTGTTTAGTTTTTACCCTTTTTTCTTTTCGTTATGCCAAATAGGCTTATCGCTGACGGGCAGGTGGGTTTTAAGAGGATAAAGAGAGATGTTGTGTCAGTATGCCGGGTGCTAAAAGCTGAGCGTCGTTAACTGTCTCATTCAAATGAATGATTCATAATTGATATGTTATTTGATAGCCAAATCTTTATACAAGTAATATTCATACTGGTTTAAATAAACTATTTGATAGTATTTCCCATGTTTGCTGAGCTTGAGTTTTGTGCAAAAGGAATTAAATGCTTGTCCCAAATTTACGCCGGTTGAGTTCAGGCTATTAATTGCAGTTTTACTGTATGTTTTGTCACTGACCAATGTGAACTATGTTGCTCTCTCCAGAACTCCTCTGCTCCATCAGCTGAAGATGTAGACCCAGAGGTACATGTGGTGTCCGTCTCTTCTTCAATACCTGCATTAACTAATGGGAATCTTACATCATGCTTATAATACTGATGCTAATGTGTCACATTATTCCAGCTGGCCCGTTACCTGAACAGAACATACTGGGAGAAGAAACAGGAAGAGGCTCGCAAGAGTCCCACCCCCTCAGCCCCTGCCCCTGTGCCATTGGCCGAGCCCCTTCCGCCAATCAGTCAGCCAGTAGAAAGTCATGTCCCCGTCCAGCCCCCAGTCAACATAGTGGAGGTATGTCGAAACTTTGTACTGAGGGCAGATGTTGGTAGTAGTATTATTAGCTGAACTGGAGTGAACAGACCACAAATGACGGTCCGTGTTTTGCTTTCCTTTCGTCCCCGCCTTCAGCAGCAGTACCAGAACGGGGAGTCCGAGGAGAACCACGAGCAGTTCCTTAAGGCTCTGCAGAACGCTGTCACCACCTTCCTTAACCGCATGAAGAGCAACCACATGCGTGGGCGCAGCATCACCAACGACAGCGCCGTGCTCTCACTCTTCCAGTCCATTAACAATATGCATCCCCAGCTGTTGGACATCCTCAACCAGCTAGATGAGAAGCGATGTGAGTAGCTGTGCATGAGGTTGTGTGTGCCAGTGTATTTCTGTCGCCTCGTGTGTCCAATCTCTGAACTATTACATCATGTATGCTGTCCGCAGTGTACTATGAGGGGCTGCAGGACAAGCTGGCTCAGGTGCGTGACGCCCGGGCGGCTCTCAACGCCCTTCGGGACGAACACAGAGAGAAGCTGCGTCGCGCCGCAGAGGAAGCAGAGCGACAGAGGCAGATCCAGCTGGCACAAAAACTGGAGATCATGAGGCAGAAGAAACAGGTAATGAAATGAGTCTCTCCACTGAAGATGCACATATTGATGCACTATTCATCATCATGCTCACAAGTGTGTTTGTGTTTGATCTGCAGGAGTACCTGGAGATGCAACGACAGCTGGCCATCCAGCGCCTCCAGGAGCAGGAGAAGGAGCGGCAGATGCGTCTGGAGCAGCAGAAGCACACGATCCAGATGAGAGCCCAGATGCCTGCTTTCTCTCTGCCCTACGCTCAGGTACACACTGCATACCTCATTAGGATTAGCTTGAACCAATTAGATTGATTAGATTGATTGAGAGGGTAGTACCCACTGGGAATGGTTGGAATGACACATAGGCCTTCATGTTGCATGATTGAGAATCACTGCACTCAAGTATTAACTGGGCTCTTTGTAACTCCAATCAGCAGTACATTTTAATTTAATGGTCACGTTTTGCCATTTAAAGGTTAAAGGTTAAAATCAATAACAATTTAAGTTTATGCTATATTTAGAATATTTGGGGATTTCATAAATCTTTGGGAATAAATGTCTGATAATGTATGTATGTGCTGTTACGCAGATGCAGTCTTTGCCCCCCAATGTGCCGGGAGGGGTGGTGTACCAGCCTGGTGCTCCACCCAGCTACCCAGGCACCTTCAGCCCTGCTGGTTCTGTGGAGGGTTCGCCTATGCACAACATCTATATGAACCAGCCTGGGCAGACTGCACCACCACAGTACCAGGCCATGCCCAATGCTGCCCCAGGTGAGAAGACGTAGTGTTTAATTGTCCTACTGCAATATATTCAGTCAGGAAACATTTCACATGATACTTTAATATTTGTATTCCAGTGTGCTCCTGTATGATTGATTGTCCTTTCTCCCTCCAGATCCCAATATGGTTAATGCGTACATGTACCAGCCTGCAGGCACTAACGGGCAGCCTCCTCCTCCTACTGGTCAGGCCCCGCCCACTACTAGTCCACCCTACTCCAACTATCAGCCCACACCCACACAGGGCTACCAGCAGGTCTGATGGACTTTCATTTTCGGATCAAACTACCGGCAACATATTTAAAGATTAATAACCCAACCCTCTAACTGTTGTCCTTGTTCTGTGCAGAATGTGGTCTCTCAGGCCCAGAGTATGCCCCCCATGTCCCAGCCTGCCCCCACTAACGGTATGGGTTACATGGGCTACCAGCCGTACGGCATGCAGAACATGATTTCAGCATTGCCAGGACAGGACCCCAATATGCCCCCCCAACAGCAGTACATGCCAGGCCAGCCGCCCATGTACCAACAGGTCAGCCACTTATCATTTCTTCCTTTGTCACCAGGTGTTAGTAGTAAGGAAACCTTGTATAGAGTTTGCAACATAAGCCCCGTTTCAACTAAAGGAACTTTCCTCCTGGACTAGGAACCTTTTGAGGAACTCATAGCGTTTTGACCGCAGGGACCAGGGTCTAAATTAATTTCTGGAGCCCTTTTACCCCCCAAAAAGGCCATTTTAAAAAAGACAGAGAGAAAAAGAGTGAAAGAGATCACGCGAGCGAGCGGCAGAAGAGACAGACAGCGCGGCGGTGCTGTGAATGAGGGAAAAAATATATATTTTCTGATTGTTTCGCAGTTCTAAAGCACAAATAAAAAACCCTCAAACGCTCAACAGATGATTTACTGCAGAGACAGATGCTCTTAGTTTCATTTTCTTCTGCTGCATTTCATTCATTACATCCAGCGTGCATCAGTAAATATATGCAGCAGTAAATGTCGTCGTCGTAGTGAGACAAAACGTTTATTTTTGTTCCAATGTGTTCTTTAAATGAAACAGGCAGACACACTGAGCTGCAGGCTGCAGAGTGTGTTTACTGCTGTAACCACCAGCAACCCTCGTGCCATGACATGTTGCTTTTTCATACGTCAGCGAACTTATTTGCTTAATCCAAAAAAAACTCTTTGGAAAAGCAGACAACAATGGACTGAAGGAACTTTTAGTTCCTTGAAAAGTAGTTCCGGGACTAAAATTACTAGGAAGTTCTTGGTGGAAACGGGCCTATACTGTTGTATACTGTAAATTAGAAGAAGAAGCCCAACATTAATGTTTTATTTTTTATTTCAATCTCAATCCTCATTAATCTTCCTGTTTTTACCATTCTTTTCTGTCTAGGTGGCGCCCCCTGGTGGCCCCCCACAGCAGCAGCAGCAGCATCAACAACAACAGCAGCAGCAGCAGCATCAGCAGGTCCCTCAGGCTGTGCCCGGCAGCGCAGAGGCACAGCTCATCTCCTTCGACTAAAAGCCTGCACACCGCAGGGTCCGACACACTACGCCCTCTCTTCTCCTCCTCCTTCAGTCTTTCCCCCCCTCACTCTTCGGACTCTCTGCTCTCTGGAAACACACACCTCCCTCCTTCCACCTCGCTGTGATGTTGTGGCAATGTAAAATATTGTGATGATGTTGCAGAACTGTCGCTCTCTTTGCCCCGCCCCCCCACTGAAGTACGGGAATGCGGGGTGAAGCTGCAAGAGAGGGCACCATCACCCAGACCCTTTCACCCTCCTCCTCCCTCTTTCCATCTGATATGTATGTAGTATTTCCTTATTAAATGAATAACTGAAGCTCAGATATAGTCAGTGGTATTAAAAGAAAAAAGAAAAAAGCATAACAAGTAAATATGATAATAATTGAGGAGAAAAAAAGACAAGACATAACCATCCTTTTGTCTCATATTTTTCTAAAGCAAAATTTGCATGTAAAATTTTCATTATTTTCTGGAATGAATTATTGCAGCGTATCCTAACCGTTTGATTGAGAGACATCTGTAAGAGCTGTTTTAAGAGACTGTAGGTGTGAGGATGAAGAGTGATGTCTAAGGGAAGAGAAAGCACAGTCAAAAGGCCTGAAATAAATGTCTCACATTGTAATATCTCACATCTCCGTCAGCTTCACAGCTCGCCATTCCAGCTGTAGTTTTCGGTTCCATCCCTTCTCATGCTGCACACAAACTAGGGGTCATCTTATCTTGTTTTGGCATTTATTTGTTGTGTGCCGCTTGGAATATCGAGTGTCTTAATGTTAAATGACGAAACATTGCAGGGATTGTACATTGTGGGAGCAGTGGTAGAAAATTAGCCGGGTGGTTGCTTAATCCTCAATAAATATACTTTCATAAGTTAAATCATCAAAATGACACAACTAGTGACCATAAAATATTCATACTAAAGCAGTACAGCAACTCTAATAACATCTCCTCATTAAAATGATTTGTGTTAGCACCACAAGACAAGACTGAAAGAAGACCTTAACCTATCATTAACCGCAAATGGCCTCCCGTGTGCATTTGGATGTAACTGTCACAGATGAGAATATCTACTTAGTTAAGTACGTTAGGTGGGGACTCTTTTCTAACGTGTACTCAGCTCTCCAGAAATGTGGAAATGCTTGCAGAGCGAACATTACGTGCCGCATGTATGTATGTATCACACACACCCAATCAGTGATTTCTGTAACCCTTCAGTTGCCATCTGTGAACTTCTTTATGCCACCATACTGATCTGTCTGACTTTAAAGGTAATTTTAAAATTATATTTAATAAATATCTGGTTCTTATTGTCCACTTGCTTTCTCTTGGATTTTTATTTCTCTTTGGGATTCAAAAAGAAAGAGATGTATGGTACGACAACTTTTATTAAACACAGTGTTCCATGTTCCATTCATACATGTTTCAGTAAGAGGTGTAAAGGCCATAATATTACATTGATGAGTGATATGATTAAATGTGCTTTAACATATAACTTGGTATTGTGCATACGTATACAAAAATGTTTTTCTTCTTTGTGCAGTTTGGCTTCTTTAAAGAGGACCTATTATGCTCATTTTCAGGTACGTACTTGTATTTTGGGTTTGTTTAATGTTCAAATTTAGTTCAATATTTCTACTGACATTCCTGTAATATTACGTCACAACGTCTGCGTTATTAGCCATGTGTTTACTACTTATTTATTTACATTTTAAGGGGGGAAGTGAGATCCGATCACAAGTGGTCACTGGAGACGCTCTGTATGCAGTGTTTCTGTGGGGTAGAGTAACTCCCTTTGGCGTGGACTTTGGGCTTTGCAGACCTTTTACATGCACAAAAAAATATATAACACACTAAAGTAAAGAGAAAAAGCATAATAGGTCCTCTTTAAAGTTTTCTGAAGATGAGGCATTTGTAGTATTCTTCCATTTCAATCTAGAAATGAAAAACAATGCAGGTATAATAGCGATATTTTAGTTATTATCAAGTATAGTTGCCTCAAGCTGCAGTATGTGACTCACCATCCTCTCCATACGGATCCCGTTCCCATAGGCCAGCTGTCTCAGCACATCGATATCTGGAAGACCCCACTCTGGATTTCTGTGTACAAAGCATTAAACAAGTCAGTGTAGTCACACCCAGATACATATTGTTGCCATGTTTTGTTAGATGAAATAAAAGGCCACTCACATTTGTCGAAGCTCTGCATCCAGGCTTTCATTACAGCTTGGTGTGATGGTGCCATTAATAGCATACACCTGGAACATGTTTAAGATTTGGAAAGGTGTCAACTTTTGCACTTCATCATGACATCATGCTATCTTGAGTGAATAATAACTAAAGAAATTATTGTTGGTACGTACCGCATATGTTATCAAAAGGCCATTTTGTCTGAGGATCTGACCTGCTCCATTGAAAACACCCTTAGAAAATGATCAAAAACATGTTTATGTAACAGTCACTGACACGTTTTGATGATTTTTTTTGTTTTTCTTTACGATGAATTGCTCACAATTTAGCTCACTATCTTGAGTTATTTGTTTTAGATAACAGGCCTACCTGTGCTGTTTTGAAGGAGCTGTATTGCAGTAAATTAATGGCAACAATAAGGTCACAGGAGTTGCGAGGAAGGCCTGCCCATTTCTCCCACGGCTCGCTGGCATCCAGGTGGACAGGCTGCAGCACATTCTTTACATGGGTTGCAGCAGTGTATGCCTTAATACTGTAAGTGAAAATGCAGATTTAGAATCAGATTCTCATAAATCACTTGCTGTTATTTCATATCCACATAACTGGGACAAGTAAAACCTAGACATAAATTGTTGTAAAGCTTTTTTTCTGAGACACAAACCTGTCCCGAGACTCCTCTTTGATGTCTGATGGCTGCCAGGTAATGAAGGGCATCTTCTGGGCAAAGCGTATGACATGCTGCCCAGTTCCAGAGCCCAGCTCTAAGGCGAACAGCTGCCTGTGGGACTGGTCCTCCAGCACGTCTTCAAGCACTAAACACAGACCCTCCCAGTTCCTCTCTGCCTGGGGAGACAGCAGCATGGTCTCTGGAGGAGAAAAAGCAGAATGATGTGTTGTTACCTTGTCTTCTTGTATTGTCTGCAGCCTATGCATTGATTTTCTGTCTCTTCCTCTTACCTTAACTTGTGCTGGTTGGCAGAGACTAGCTGTGAAATGGCATATTGGTGGATGCTGGATGTGGTGGATGACTGTAACAGCAGATGGGTGCAGAGATTACCTGGGTAAGAGGATTCCCTCTGTGCTCCTCCCCAGAGGTCAGCAGTGGCACAGTACAGGTAGGACACACAAGCAGAGGAAACAGAGGGACAGAGATCAGTTAATACTATAAGATTGTGTCTGAATAGCAATACTAATCAACCTGATAAACATTAGCATAATGTGTGGTATCATATTACATCTTATTGTATCATATCGTACCTGAGTGTGTTTAAAATCATAAGTGTTTGCTGCTATCTTGTGGTTATAGCGGGGGACTGCAACACAATGTTAAATTACACAAGATAAATGACATTTGACCAACTTTACAGGAGAGCCACAACAAAAAATGACCTGACATTTTTTATTAAATATAATCTTTAATATTAAAACATAATGTGGTGACAATGTACTTAATGAACAATATTTTGACTTTTTAAAAAAAAAAAAATTATTAAGCGCACTTGTGTCCTTGTGGCCCCAAATAGTTCAGTGTGTTCAGGTGTAGGTCTTTTATTT
>CAKAOH010002889.1:0-58470 GCA_916701665.1 Sebastiscus tertius | reverse complement strand
ATTTTTTTTTTATATATATATATATATATATATGTATATATATATATATATATAAAATATATATATATATTTATGTATGTGTTTATTTATATATATGTATATGTTTATATATATTTATATATATGTATATGTTTATTTATATATATTTATTTATATATATATTTATATATATTTAAATAATTTACATATTATTATCATAACTGAATTTTATATATATATGTGTATATATATATATACATATATATATACAGCATATAGTCAACAACCCTGACATTGTTTATTAAATTTAATATTAAATATTAAAACATAATGTGGATGACAATATACTTAATGAACAATATTTTTACTTTTTTTTATTTTTTATTAAGTGCACTTGATGACCACCCAAATACACATATATATATACACGTATATACACATATGTGTATATATGTGTATATATGTATATATATATATATATATATATGTGTGTATATATATTTATATATATATGTGTATATATTTATATATATGTATGTATATATATATACATACATATATATATTATTGATACCTTTAAAAAAATAATATAACCTATTAGCGTTATTCGCAATTATTTTTAGGCTTCTACTCTTTTGTCCCTTATGAGCCGCCGTAGATTTTCCACCAGTTCACGCAATGCATGTCGGGTAGGTCAACAGCAGAGAGGACGCCATGTGCTTTTGAGGCAGAGCAGAGACGCTGAAAGGAGACCCGGCTGTGTGACAGACTTGGCTTGTTTTATTGTTTATTGAGGGACACCGGGAGAAACGTCATCATGTACTGCACCAGCCGCTGCCTCCGGACCGCGCTGCGGGCTGCAGCGACCACACACCGGTACGTAACGTTACCGGCAGCACCGGCGGCCAACTGACTGTCAGAGTCACGTAACCGGTTAACGGTGCAGCAGGGTCCGACTGCCTGCATCTTCAAGGGCAGACAGCCGCTGACTGCTGCACGTTATATTGGTAGTAAAACATGCTGTTGTCTCTGTATGTCGTGTGAATACAGAAGATGTAACGTTATTTAATATTAGCAGCAACTAAACCTTTACACCTGTTTAACCAGGACCCAGTATTCTGCATTTAGTCTTATGAAACACTTTGTCCTCTATTAGTTTGGTTGTAAAAATCTAAAACTAGCAACTGTTTGACATGTTTGCTCCATGCAGCAGCAGCAGCAGCAGCTAACTCCACCAAGGTCACACTAGTGTGACTGGAAATTTATGTTTTTACTATTAAAATAAGCTCAAGATGCATCTCTTAATCTGCTCAGTGTACACCTTTACACCTGTACACAGTGATATGAACTACAGGTTATATGTTATAGAACCAACCGGGTTCAACTGCAGCCACCAGAACTGACTACTACTATTACTACTAGTACTACAATTGCTACTACTACTATTACTCCTACTATTATTACTTTTACTATTACTATTACTACTATTACTACTGCTACTATTATTATTACTATTACTACTACTACTACTACTACTAGTGGTAATAGTAATAATAATAGTAGCAGTAGTACTACTAGTAGTAGTAGTAGCTGCAGGACATCACATCATTGGTTCCCATCCTGGTGTATATGTAACCATACCCCCCATAAAGAGTCATAGGACATATATGTAATGGATTACAAGGTTGTTGGCAGCATAGAAAAACAAACATTATTTAGATTTGTTATGGCAGACTTCTTCAGACTTTCTTCTAATCCTTTTTTTTTTTTTTTAAGGACTTCAAAGCTATCACAACTCACAATTATAATTTCCTAAACCAAAAGCTGATGTCTTCAAACTGCTTGTTATAACCGACCACCTGTCCAAACTTTATTATATCAAGTTTGCCCTCATAATAAGACACAGAAAAGCAGCAAATTGTCACAATTGAGAAGCCGGAACTAAGGAAAGTTTGGTATTATTGCATCACAGATAATCAGTTATCAAAACAGTTTCTCATTTATAATATGTTGGTCAAGTAATCGATGAATCAACACACTGATTTAGTTTAATTTTTCCTTGTAAATTACTTCATTATTTTACCTCTTCAGCCTCCTAAAAGTATTCAAATCAGTCTTAGAAAGAATAGCTTAATATTTTGAACTGGTCTCTAATTTATTTTAAAGGAACTGTGTATAACATTTAGGGGGATCTATTGGCAGAAGTTTCAGTTGGTTGCATTCTGCAACCTCATTGCTAGATGCTGCAAGATCCTACATACTGCTGCTTTAAGGCGTCACAAGCATGCATAATGTGCACAAAATGCATAATGTGTGAGCTGATTACAGTTGGATAGGTGTATAAACACTGCCCCAAAATGCATTATGATACAGTAACCTTTGCCAAATTGGGATTAAACGGTCAGTGGTACATTGTGAATGAAATTACATCCATTAAATAGATGTTGGAGGAGTGCATGTCTGGCATGAGAAACACTGCCCAAACATTTGGTGTGCTGATGCCAGACGAGGATTGGAAGTCTCTACCGAATGGCGACTGTAAACCTCTTATGTCATTGTAAGGCTGAGCACTTTTATGGTAAACGGTTGTCACAGTTTCTGCATAGACAAAGTCAAAAAGGAGACACATTTAAAGATGTCTTCTAAAATGTGAACTGCAGATGCTCTCACCTAGATTTTATTTGTTCGCACAATAAAACAAAGCAGCAGAAATACAACAACAAAGGAAAAGAAGTTAAATAGAAGAGAAAAAAAAAATCCCAGGGGCTTATAGAAGGAATCTCACCTCAATAAACTTCATAAGTAAATACAAACGTCATATAATCAACAAAAGAAAGCAAACATAAAATCCAAAAGCAAATGTAAAGTAAGATTTATATCTGGTTACACTGTGTTTTTCATCTTGAGCTCTGAGGACCACTACAATTAATCAATTTTTCATTTTCCAGGCAACATCTTCAGCGGCAAGCACCAGCTGTGTGTGCTCTCCGACTCCTGAAGACCAGTCCAGCCACCCACTCAGACGCCATCGCCACGCCTGCACTAGACGGAGCACCCAAACAGTATTCCCCCAAAATCGAACAGCTCGTCAGCGACATAGCCAGCCTCACTTTATTAGAGGTGTCGGACCTCAATGAGCTCCTCAAGGTTTGTGGAAAAATCGCAATACGCGTTGTCAGATAAAGACTGTTCTGTGTTGTCATGTTGAGTAATGATCTGGTTTTTGTTGTTGCAGAAAACTCTGAACATTCAGGATGTTGGAATGATGCCGATGGGGGCGATGGCTGCGTCCGCTGCACCTGCAGCTGTAAGTACAGAGAGTAGACGATATATAACTGGAGCACCGTACAGTATAATGTCATCTGCTACATCACCAACATAAACTTCAAAAATGACTTTAGATTTGAATCAGCACTTCTCTGACACAGGATCAACGTGTTTTATCACCGATTTATTATCATTTATGTGCACAACTTAATGAGCTTTTTTTCTCTGTGTGACACTAGGAAGTGGAGGAGGCGCCAGTCAAGAAAGAGAAGACTCACTTCACAGTAAAATTGACAGAATTAAAGGCAGCTGAAAAAGTGAAACTTATAAAGGAAGTGAAGAACTGCATCCAAGGCTTGAATCTGGTGCAGGTGAGTCTCATCATTAGTGCTCGGTCCTCGGACTTGATCTGAGTCAGTTAAAAGGAGTTTTTGACCGCAGGTAGCACTAAGGAGTAATGTCTGCTGATTGATAGTGGGTGGTGGTAACGTGCCAATAAATGCAGCAAGGGACCAACTCGTTGTAGAGGAGGGCTACACTGGTCACAGAAAATGAGCCAAACTGCGGTGGTACTGGGTCTACCGGTCCTTCATCACAGCTTTCCTTTGCAATGTCCTTTTGTGTAATATCTTTTGAAACACTAGTGTCATTGATAATCTGTTAAAGCAGGAATGTTTTGACAGCCTCTCTGCACCATCCCAATTACCAAAATACTGAGCGGACTTACTAATATTAGGCTGCATTCACACCAGATCCGAAAAAGCAAGCCCTCCCTTTCATTTTGAATGGAAAAACGGCTGCGGTTTCCAAGTACGTAACCAACGAATCGGTGAGAGTACAGTTAACATCCTTGCCTCACGCTGCCGTGGGAGGAGGGCTGTTAACAACTGAGATGCAAGACGGGACTACATAAATGCTTGTTGGAGCAATCCGTGTAGCTTGTTTCCTGCAACAAACTCCAGCACAAGGCACAGTACCTTTGTCTTGTCTAGCTGCTGTGAAATGAATGAAGCTGCCTTCAAGTGCTGTTGGAAATGTCAAGATCATGAAAACGCTCTGATGGAGAACAATTATTGCAAAATATAAAGTGTACTTGTGATACATTGGGGGGGTTAAACTTCACTTTTTTGTCACACAAATGGGCCATTTAAGTGACATCGCTGCACAACCCTACAGTGAATCACCGCCAGATCTGGTGTGACTGCAGCCCCTTTATTAGAAAGTATATTATCAGAACAGTATTCCAGTTCCTGTTTTTACAGATTGGGTAACCTCTCACTAAGTCATCTTTTTTCCTCTGTCTTTCCTGAACCAGGCTAAGAAACTAGTGGAGTCTCTTCCCCAGGAAATCCGAGCCAACGTGTCCAAAGAAGAGGCAGAGAAACTGAAAACAGCCCTGGAGACAGCAGGCGGCACCGTCGTGTTGGAGTAGATCTACGTGCCCATCCATTCTCCACCGTTTTGCTGCTCATGCACTTCATCCTTCATTCTCTTTATTTCTTTTTTTTTTTTACATGACAAAGAGACAGGATCCCGGGAAACAAAGAAATGCCTTCTGACTTTAATACAGCGTCCGGTGGGTCGGTACAACTCAGACTGAACTTTCCAGGCACACAGCCTGCACTAATGGCCGCCCCGCTGTTTGCTTGTCCTTTTGTCTGCTCATGTGTCTGTCTGATACTTGTGTAGCAAACAAGCTGCAGAAACACTGGCCTGGGTGCCAAGTAAGTAAGTAAGTCAGTCAGTTGGTCAGTTGGTCATTCTGTGCGTGTGTGTTTAACTTTTCACAGGAGAGATCATGCTGTAGGGACACAGTTACCATTCCCTATATTGAACATCAGATACTGTATCTAGTTCAGGGGATGGCAGGGCTGAGTCCTTATTACTTCTAGAATTGTTAATGTGATTAAAGTTGAAATATCCATGTTGTCCCTTCTTTTGTGTTCTTGTAGGTGATATGCAAACTTTAAAACTTGAGAATGAAATTGTAATATATTAGTCACCATAGTAGCCATTTTACATAGTGAAACCATTTTTTGAAGCTTGACCTCACTGTATAAAATGACCTGTGGTGACTTCTAGGATAATCACAGCCTCATGAAACTTTACAGCCACAAACTAGAGACCTAGAGCATTCAGAGGATGGATGGATCAAACTAGAGACCTGGAGCATTCAGAGGATGGCTGGCTTCCCTAGGTAGATTGACAATAAGGGGGATTTCTGAGCAGTTTTCCAGAACAATTCTTGCAGAAATCTCCAAATGTCAAAAGTATTTGATATCAAATCACAGCATGACTTTTTCCATGGTGTTCCTCAAGGTCTTGGTGTCTTCGTGTGGTATTTTGGAGGGATTATTGATCATTTTGATCAATTCTCAAGTGGTAAAAAATGGTTAAATTTAGCATCAAATCTGTAGCAAATGACATCATTCTAAAAATTGCTGCAACTTTAATTGAGCATGGGAATGGCCATCATATACTTATATCATAATGTTCTTGTGCATTTTCACAATTTGTTTTAATTAATTCATGTTTATTTCTGATTAATGACTAGAACAACTTGACACACAGTGCTGATCTGCATCTCAAATTAATCTTCAGGTTCCCAGCTTTCAGATGATGTACACCACTTCTATTTGACATCTACTGCTGACCTGCTATCTCCTCCTAAAGACCCCCTGTACCTCCCTAAAAAAAGACAAAAACTGTTTTATGTGGGCTTCTAACAAATCATACAGTACTGAGACTGAAATCTGTCTATTGTAACTGTATAGGGAAGAAATTAATATTATAGATAGACTTTATTGATCCCTGAAGGGAAATTAAGGTGTTACAGCAGTAATTTACATCACAAAAACATGTACGAGGTACCAAAACATTTTTTTTACAAACATCTATATACATACCAACTACTCTACTTTAAAGTAGATAAAATAAATTAAAAAAAATACAGTAAAATAGAATTAAAGATATACTGTATCTCTTTTAACCTATAGGATGCATCCTGCTTTACTGTTTCTGACCACTAGAGGTCATAAGATCCTTTTTGGTCACCTCAGATGAGAGTGGTTGGTTGAACCACATGTTGTTCCTGTGTAAACTTAGAAATGTGTCGCAATTATACCGATTTAATTTCGACATGGATAGATACCAATTGCTGTCCTGGTAGAGGAAAAAAACATTTTAAAAACGTGTAGTAATTTATGCTTTTTCACTAACAGGCCTGAAATACACACATGTACAAACAGGAATAATATACATGTTTTGTAATGTATGGATAGTTGTTGTCTATGGGAGTAGGCGGCCTTATAGCTGTTCACTGACTCCTAAGAGCACTTCGGTAGTAATGAGCAGGAGTTGAACTCGCGACACAAAAGAGTCGTTCCCTGACCGGGAATCGAACCCGGGCCGCGGCGGTGAGAGCGCCGAATCCTAACCACTAGACCACCAGGGACGGCGAAAGTTGACGAAGACATCTATTAAATTCTCTTACTGATTATTTTAAGGACCATATGCGTGTGTACAGACTGGACGGTGGAGGTATTTGTGATGAACTCAGTCTACTGTTTGACTTGATGTAGCTTGCCACCAGGTGGTGTAGGTAGTCTGTATTTAAGGATGTTTTGGACACTTTGGTTTAAATTTACCTTGAACAATTAAAAAAAGCATGGTTGAAATGTTAGAAAATTAAATCTAAATAAAGTTTTTGGTGTGCGTCTGTCAGATAACTCATGCTGATTAAAGTAATTGCACTTCATCTATTAATTACAATCTTCTGAATGCTGTTTCAGGAGGTCAAGAGGTCAAAAGGGCAATCTGTGGCCTCAGGTTTATGAAGCCCTGCATGGTTTCAGCATCTGCTTTTGCTGTGGTATTACTTTATCAGTAGTGGGGAGTTGTAGCCTATTTCCTTTTTTCAAAGTAGGTTAATAGGATTAAATACTCATCAGGTCCACATAGACACCATATGGGTTGCATTTGATTTTATCGGTAGCGTATGTGAGAACATATTCAGAATAAACCCAGGGTTAATTTACATACACATCAATTCTATCACCCACTTACTCCTGCATTTGTTGACAATGATGTAATCAGCTTATATTTAGTACTAGCCTACGCGAACAAGGTGCAAGGAAACTATTAATTAGATAATTTAGACTGGTTGGAAACAGAGAGTCCTAATACTGCCTATTGTAACTAGGCTACTGTACTTACTGTGCTTTGATTAACTGGAAATTTTAATTTAAATGTCAGTAAATATGAACCTTAACCCGTTCTTGAGGATTTGATCTCAGCAACAAAAATGTATTTGCCTTGAAAAAAGTGTTAGACTTTCAAAAAGCAGCATGCCAGCTTCTGCCTTTATTAAAACTATTCCCTTTTTGAGGCTTCATTGAAGGTCTTTGCCTAAATTACAAGGCAGCTGACGAAGAGCATGGTAGATGATAGGAGTGAGGAGGAGGAGGAGGACATGCAGCGAACCTTTCAGGTTGAATTGAAACCAAGAGTGGATATCTGTGGTGCACGATAGTCGCCTCCCTCAAGAGACTGTGACGGCTGAAACCATCAATTTCCTGACTGATGCTTTTCAGATGCACTGGACAACACACTGGAGAGCCCGTTGAAGTGTGCTTTCAAAAAGATTGCCCTGTAAGGAGGATCATTTGACCAGGAAAAATGGAGAAAATAGAAAAATGAAAGAGAGCATACATTCAAACGCTACCCTCAGGGACAATAAACAGCTCAAATATTACATAGAAGAGAAAATAACAGTATATGAAGTGGCAACTTGAAAATAGAAAGTGAAAAATGCACAGCACACATACACACTTTTTATGTGTCTGAACATTAATTGGCTGCTTGTAAATTAGATTATATCATGGTGCAGATTAATGTAGGAATATGTATTTGATTTGTGTTTCTTTTTTATTTTACTTGTATTTTATTATGATTTTGTAGATATTTTAATTTTATATTATTTTATTATTACTATTATTATTATCATCATTATTATTTTATTATTATTATTATTGTTGTTGTTATTAATATTATCATTATTATTATTATTGTTATTATTATTATTGCTGTTGTTATTAATATTATCATTATTATTATTATTGTTGTTATTATTATTATTACTATTATTATCATCATCATTATTATTTTTGTTACTATTATTATCATCATAATAATAATAATTATTATTATTATTGTTGTTGTTATTATTATTATTATTATTATTACCATTATTACTATTATTATCATCATCATTATTATTTTTATTACTATTATTATCATCATAATTATTATTATTGTTATTATTCATATTCATATTCATATTAATTTTATTATTATTATTATTATTATTATTTTGCATATAGGAGTCATTTGATTTGTTGACCAAAATGTGAAAATCAAAAAATCTAAAAATGTTACACACTGTTCCTTTAAAGACCTTTATATATTTGCGTGCAGTGGAGTGCAGTTATTGACTGGACTAACAGCAGCAACCAGGCACAGGACAGAAACCTGATTCAGGATACAAAATATCGTTAGGCGTCACCATCACACGTTTCTGCATGTGTCAGATCCTGCAGCGCCGATCGTTTGCTCATGTCTTGCCTTTTGCTCTGACTTGGAACGAACAGTATCCAGTTACTGTTTCTGGTCATCTGTCTTGAGCCCCCCTCTCTCTGAGTCAGTACACACAGTGCAGAGCCCGGCTGCCCATTCATACCACTGCTGCACCACTCATTTAAAATCATGTCACGCTCAAGAACCAAAACAGAAACTTAGAAACTTCCAGAAAACATAAATCAACTGGTGTACAAACTGTTGTTCAATGTCCTTAACTGAATAAGAGTGAAGACATGCATTATGTGTTTGACCTCAACGCCCTTCGAGTAACCCTGAGACTGAGTCTATAATGGGAATATCCATGTCAAATATTTGTTTGACCTTTGATCTGTGTTAGTTGAATCCTGGGATGCTGGCGTGCCGCATTCACAAAACTACAGCAGCAGTCAAGCTGGCTTACTATTTTTATATTTGTCACGTACGCTTCCTCCCACAAACCAGCTGCACCCCTTTCTTGGCACAGAAATATGGAGTAAGAACGACGGCTCTGCACTTACTCCACTGGACAAGTTCAGACACATGTTATTCCACAATGTCCAGCTCTTTCTGAGAAACAAAAATGCAGGTTTGTATAAAGGACGCTGGCACTATTAATATGAGCAGCGTCCAGCCATCAGCAGCAGCGTTGAGGGGTAAGGATGAAGAGGGCAGCCTTGGACAAAGTTGGCCCAGCAACCTTTGAGGAGCCGACGCTTTGCCTTCTTGCTTTGGACTTAGTTTCACCAACAACATGCAGGAGAATCGTGTTTCTCGTTGGTATTTCGGTGGAATCTCCTCCAGCGTGGCCGCCTGTTTAACGCACCCACTGGATTTAATCAAGGTAAAAGATAAATTATTTTTAATTTAATTATCACTTTAAGCACAATTTTCGCTTTAAGAAATTATCCAATTGGGCCTTATTGATCTGTCTGGGATGTATCTGGATTGCATTGTGGAAAATGTTAATAAAGTTATGTTTTTATTATCCTCTTTTCCTGTTGACTTTCAGAATAGCTCGCTGTTTTATGGCAATGATTCAGAGTCACTTCAGCCATGATGTGCCTATAAAATACCTTGATTATGACATCAATAGGCTTGTTTGGATGCTTTGAAGTGCCTAAAATAATGACAATGGTTCTGTTTTCGTATTTCCTACTGCTATTATCTAGCTATTAAATTGATTTTCTATAATTCAGCGCGCATGTTTATAATAGGCTGCTGACGTTACCACTCTGTCTGAATATCACCTTAAGTTCTCAACTATAATCTTATATTCATATTTGAACCAATTTAGTTTGCTTGCTGCACACTGGCAGACTTTACACTTATGCAGGTAGTTGTTTCTCTCACTAGAAGTGTGCCTGACCCCCCCCACTTGGCTGCTTCCGTCATTATTTCCAGGTGCACTTGCAGACGCAGCAGGAGGTGAGGGTGAGGATGATTGGGATGGCTGTTAACGTGGTGAGGAGAGAAGGTTATCTGGCTCTCTACAGTGGCCTCAGTGCGTCCCTCTGCCGGCAGGTTGAAATCTAAAAACACACATATTAAATCACTCTACATGTCCATGCTGCACTATCTTGGAAAGACTGCTTTTTTTGTTTCTTTTCTCCTAGATGACATATTCCATGTCACGGTTTGCCATCTATGAAACTGTCAGGGACAAAGTGAATAGGAAGAACAAAGGTCTCATGCCTTTCTACCAGAAAGTCTTGCTGGGTGCCTTTGGAGGTATGTGTTGACAACCCGGACTCATTCCCAGGGCGTCAAATACCGACGCTTTATCACGCCCCTAGGCGTCTGATACTGACACACAAGGCACCCTTTAGCGTCTGTATGAGATGCGGCTTTCAATTAACTACAATGAAAAAGTAAGAGAAAGTACTTTGGGAGTGTGGTGACGTAGTTTAAAGAGTTATAAAACACATATAGGTTGGGTAGGAGGGGTGGTCTATGGGCCTACTAAACACAGGGCTGTATGTGTCCTGTGTGAAACCAACAACATGTTGTTTGTCTTTGTGTTCACAACGTTAAGTTTCACTTTCACTTCACAAACAATGTAATTTAAAGTCTAAACCAATAGACTGTATGAAAGAAGTGGACGTAGTCACCTCAACATCACCCATTTGTTTGTGGAGTACTGTTTTGAAGCCTCGAGTTCGGCATTTTGGCTGTCTCCATCTTGGTTTTTTGCAACCAGAAGTGACACGAGAGGGTGGAGCTAAGAACAACCAAACACTAAATAAGACATTTTAAGGCGACCAAAATGTTACAATTAACGTTCATGAGCTGAAAACACACTGTGAAAGGGTTAAAGTTGTAAGACAAAAACACGGACAATTCCCAGACCGGACAATGCCGTGGTAGCAACATGTCAATCACAAGGTAGCCACACCATAAAGCATACCCTGCTTTATGGTCTATTTGACTTTAAATGGGACCATAATTTACTAAATGAACATAATGTTGTATTGAAGAGTACTTGAAACTAGTGATTGAGACCATAAACTCATGTTTACAATGTTTACTGAGGTAATTAATCAAGTGAGAAGTAGGCTCATTTTCTCATAGACTTCTATACAATCAGACTTCTTTTTGCAACCAGAGGAATCGCCTCCTGCTGGCTATTAGAAAGAATGCAGGTTTAAGGCACTTCTGCATTGACTTCACTTTTCAGAACCGGAGGTTGCATACTGCCTAAACCTAACCAAGTGTTTTTTTTTTGCCTAAACCTTTTTGTTTGAATTCACAACATTAAACATGTGTTTACTGCGACCGCAGTGGAGCGTCATGGTTTGATTCGCGGATCCAGTGTGTTAGAAAGTGACGCCACGGGGTCCTGACCAAGTGTCAGTAGCCTGTGACGAGTTTGGATGAGAACAGTTATTTTTATTATTTAATGTGTTTTCTCCAACAGGGTTTGTAGGTGGTTTCATCGGGACTCCGGCTGACCTGGTGAATGTCCGGTGAGTTTAATGGATGGATTAATGATTATTAAGAATGGGGGTATGGGAATTTGGGGTGGGTTTTTTTTTTATGTTTTTTGATACTTAACTCTTTTGTACAATTCAGTGCTGTTATTGTACTGCTGGCAGGGTGCAATAGCTCAAATCTAATGTAAAAAACTACTTTTTCAGCACTGAAACAATAAATAAATCAACAGGAATGTTTTAATCTTACAAAAACAAAATCCCTCTGTTTAAAATTTTCATGTAGAGCAGGTCGGTGTTAGATTTAGATCTGACGTCACTAACAGAAGAAGCTGCAACCTTTTCTGCTCTCACCATTCAAGTTTAATAGGCCAATTTTCACTATAAAGATAATCACCATGAAGGTGACTCATCCTGACAGTTTATTAGCTTTGAAATATTTCAATCTGTCGTCTGTACAGAATGCAGAACGATGTCAAGTTTCCAGTAGAGCTCAGGAGAAAGTAAGTAAAAACTGAAAATGGGAAGTATCTGTGGTCATCCAAATCATCACATTGTGAGATCCCTTTTTCTTTTCCAACCAGTTATGCTCATGCGCTGGACGGACTGTTGCGTGTTTGGAAGGAGGGTAAGATTCATAAACACTTTCTTACTTCACACAACAGCTGAAGTTTGTTTCCTTTTTATGTTGAGCTATGTAGAAAAGTGCACACAAATGGCTTTTCAGTTGCAAAAAAATCTATTTCTTTTATTTGCAAAGAGTGAGAAAGTGTGAAAAATGTGAAAGAAAAGTGAACATTTCTTCAGCATAATAAATGTTTTTGCAACCATGTGTTGAGAACCCTAAATTCAAGAGCGAACCTTTTCACATTGCCTACTTTTTCCTCCATATGTTCTCTATTGTGCTGTTATATTTGCAGAGGGAATGAGGAAACTGTTCTCTGGTGCTTCAATGGCTTCTTCTAGAGGTGCACTGGTCTCTGTCGGACAGGTACAAGAACTATACAACTATTGGATCACAAAATGCTGTACTATCTTGTACTATCGTATTTATGTGTGCATTTTGTCCACGCAGCTGTCCTGTTACGACCAGTCCAAGCAGTTTGTTCTGGCTGCTGGTTACCTGACTGACAACATCCTCACTCACTTCCTGGCCAGCGTGATTGCAGTATATGACTCACCTCTGTCACTATACGGTATATATATATAATATCATCACATTGTCCAAAATAAGACACCTTTTACTCTGTTTCTGCACAGGGGGGCTGTGCCACGATCCTGTGCCAACCACTTGATGTTGTTAAAACAAGATTAATGAACTCCAAAATGGAATATGGGGTGAGTTTGTGTACAATGCATGCTGTCTTGAGGTTTTTCTGTATACTCTAGTTTTTTATTTTGCCTGGGGAATCTCTTTTAGCCTCATCACTCTGACATGTATGTTTTATTCATGGACTGTGGGAAGGATAACACAGCTTGAATGTCTTAGTTTTTGTGTCTCTTTGTTTGCAGGGTGTGTTTCACTGTCTAACAGAAACAGCAAGACTGGGCCCGAAGGCGTTTTACAAGGTGGATGGCACCTTCTAGACATGACTCTTTATATCTTTATTGTGCAAATGTTGCTCTATTTGAATCAACTTTGCTGAAATAATGACATGATTTGTGTCCTCCAGGGTCTTGTTCCTGCAGGTATCCGCCTTATTCCTCACACAGTCTTCACCTACATATTCCTCGAACAACTGAGGCAGCATTTCGGTGCCGTGGTCGTCACCTGAGAGTGTTAAGAGGACGTCTTTGCAATTTCACTGGTTCTCTGTGTTGGACAGCTTCATCATTGATGCTATTCTTACAAAGCCAGCTCAGCAGGAGTCCTCTAGATATCACTAATGACAAAACCAAGAGGAAGTCACACAGCAATGCACATCAAAAAAAAAAGCATTTTCATGCAACATTTTTGCATAAAAATTAAAGTGACTCATGCAATGAGACGTGAGTCTCTGTCTCTAACTTACAATGTCAAAACAGTTACATTACCTATGATAAATCTGACACAAGGGTTGTAAAAAGAATGTAGCCAGAGGTTTTTAGAGTTAATATCAACTGATAAGTCCTGCTGAGTGCTCCAGGCAATTACTTTTTAATACTAGACCTTCTTTGCCCTCTGGGGGACAGTGTTACACTGGAAAAATTGTGTGTTTATATGCTGTGTATTTGTTTGTAATGATTCAGTATTTCAGTGTATTTGTACCAGACAGTTTTTGGTGACCATTGCAAAAAGAAGATTATTTATTTTCATATTGTGGAAAGTGTTTTTAAGTTTGTGATGGAAGGCAAGTTGAGAGTCAAGATAACCCTTTTTATCCCTGTGCACTTGGGAAAACATGCCAGTTTACAACAGTGTAAACAAGGATGGTTCAATCAATAAAACAATCTCTGACAAGCTCTCACGGCTTTGCAGTATATTTGTTTCTTTACTGAACTTTCAGTCTGAGCCCAGGTCGCGTCATGGGCCATGCCCCCCCCAAATAATAATAATTATTATTTTTTATAGTTTCAGAGGGAATGTTTTAATGGTAGATCATTTTCACATGACAGGGACACAATTAAAAATGTTCTCATGTCAAACTTTTCCACAGTTTACCCTTAAGGTATGATCTACTTAAGGTAGGATATACATATTCGTGTAACACTTTTCCATGTAAGAAAATACAGCATTTTACAACATAATGGCAATACAGAAGCAGTAAGTTTTTCTCCATAAAGATAATTTAATAAATGAATTATTGTGCTCCACCCACCTGCAACAGGTCAAGGCCTTTGCGTTTTATTAATTAATTTAAAAGTGAAACCTGAAACCTTTAAGCTAAATTAAAAGAAATTAAACAAAAAGAAGAAAGGAAAAAAAATTGCATAAGGTCAGTTCAGAAAGTTGTTATAGACAGACATCTTTGTTATAGAGCATCTTTGACAAGTTCACATTTGAGAGAGTGTGCTCATTGGTCAGGTGCTTGACCTTTGACCTATGACCTATGACGTCACGATAAGCGCGTAGCCTCGTTACCTCGTCCTTACAATGAACAGACGGCGCTAAATATACTTTCAATGAGAGGAAGGACGATTAAAAGACTGCACTTCGAAATGGATATAATCAAATAGCTACACGGTGCTTATTCGAGGCCTCCACTTAACAGAAGAAGGAGCAAATTGGCCTAACACCTTCACCTCTGAAGAGCAAGAGCCGGAAACTGTTGCCTTTGTGACTACTAAAGGTAGGACATCCGTTCAATTCACTTTATGATGACAGCCTGGGCTTTCATGATTATTACTCAAACTGTTGAATGATGTTAGGGGACTGAGTTTATTCGGTAAGAGTGGAGTGTGTAGTCTGTTTCTAAGATTATATAATGACAAGCACAGTGCAGTGTGTGTGAGAGATGGAGGTTTCAACGGAATTCCATTGCTAGGCAACAGATTGAGTCCATGTTTACTTCCTGTCAGCTGACACATTTGGAATGTTTATGTTTACAGCTGTGGTCTATATTGTGTGCATTGTGTGTGCACAGTGCTGTGTGTGTGTGTAGATTTCTTCATATCAATCAATCATAGTAATCATAGTTGTCTTCATCTCCTTGTATTTTTATATCTGGTATATTTTTTTGTACTTTGTACTTTGCACTACTAACTTTTTTAGTAACATGTTTTGCACTATGGAACTGTGATGCTGGAAACTTGAATTTCCCTCGGGATCGATAAAGTTACTATCTATCTATCTATCTATCTATCTATCTATCTATCTATCTATCTACAGTATCTATCTATCAATCAATACTTTTATTGCCATGTCAACCCACAGTTGATTGGAATTTGTTTCGGTGCAGTGTTCATTAAAAACAGACAAAACACACACAGATAAAAAAAAAACCCAAAACATAGGAGACAACCACATACATTTATACAATCATTCAAACCAATAAAATGCTAAAATACTGTGAAGAACCTTGTGCCATTGCAACTTCCCCTAAAGTGTCTAGTGCAAAGTATTCCTAAGTGAGTGTTGGCTGGAGCTCAATTTCCTCCCGCAAACAGCTTATGTATTAGAGTTTTGGTGCCTAATAGCATCAGGGTACGTGCTGTTCCTGAGGCGGGATGTCCTACACCTCAGACACTGAAATATCTTTCCAGAAGGAAGGAGATGGAAGAGACAACTGGCAGGGTGGGAGCGGTCAGCAATCACCACTTTCTCTCCATCTCCCACAGCATTATAAACACACAAGGGTTATGTGAAAAAGAAGTAAACTTGTAGCCAGAGGTTTCTAAAGTTAATATCAACTGATAAGTATCAACTTTTTAATTCTAGGCCTTCTTTGCCCTCTGGGGGACAGTGTTACACTGGACAAATAGTGTGTTTTATATGCTGTGTATTTGTTTGTAATGATGCAGGATTTTAGTGTATTCGTACCAGACAGTGTATGGAGACCTCTGCCAAAAGAAGATTATTTATTTTCATATTGTAGAAAGTGTTTTTAAGTTTGTGATGGAAGGCAAGTTGAGAGTCAAGATAACACTTTTTTTTTTTTTTTTAATCCCTGTGCACTTGGGAAAAAATGCTTTTCCTCAAAATCTTTTTTCTCACCTGCCACTGTGGCAGGTCACTGAACATTTCTACCGACCACTCAATTTTTTGCCTGCCACTTCTGAATCTATGTAGAATGCTCTAGAGTCAGTGGTACCATATAGTAAAATATAGAATATATCATGCAACCTTATTACCGTTTTTTAACATATACATTTGTTTCAGGGCGGTATCTATTTTTTCATACCTTCCTGACATTTCACCAGGTATAGGCTACTAAAACAATAGATCCCATATACTTCAACATCCTTTATTACCATTTGTATACTAGTTTTTGTTCAGAAGTTAAACAGGTCATAATTCCCTCTCTATTATCTATTTTATATTCCTTCAAACAACAGGATTTATTCAAGTTTATCACCAAAAACTTGTTGAAATCAGCAGGAGAAAAGCTAGTTAAGGAGCGTGCCCATAAATGACACCAAAACGCAGTAGAGACTTTCAGTGTAACCAATCACAGTTATTTTATTACATGACTATTTTGGTACAAATGTATCCACCCACCAGTGTGGTGGATAGCTTTCTGAGATTTACTCGGCAAATGGAAAATCAACCTGCATTTGGCGTTAATTTCGGACCCTGATCGTGACCATTGCATAAAGAAGATTATTTATTTTCATATTGTATGTGTGTGAAAGAGAGAGACTTTGCAGCATGTTTTGGAATTGGAGCTGGGTTGGTGTGTTGGTTGCTGACGGCAAACTCATTATCAAGCATTTAGTACGTAGATTGAGTTCTCGGACAGCAGTTTGCGGTTACCCTAATGCCCCCCGATTAGATTTGTTCTGACGCAGAATCTGGCCTGGGCACTGTTTTATACGCTACACATATTCAGCTGCCTGACAGCTCTCCTCTGTCTTGGTTCAGCATGTACTACACTGAACAAAAGCTACCAATTAGGAACACTTTAATACAATATAAATGTGCTTTCACGAGGACAATCGGCAGCTTTTTGTGAAAACAATGTTCATGTGAAGATTTTGACTTTTAAATTCTGAGAAAAGAGTTGTGAGTCTTGGTTCGGTAGCAGTATTGTGTGGGTGTGTGGCTTCTTCTTATTTTATATCGTTCCAGGTTTTAGTTTTCCAAGTAATACCTTTTACAGTGAAGCAACAATCCATCATGTTCAGCTTTAAAAGACACCTGATCTTTTTCCATGCCCCACAGTTTACTTTATATCTATATCGATGTCAGTGTATGAGTAATGGTAGTTGTCTTCAGGGTCAAACTCAGCTCTACTCTTTCTTTTTATGATGTAACAGTAAAGAAAATAACTTTCTGAGTGTAGTCCAACCTGTTGAATGACAGATATCAAAAAGAGAGTAATGTATATGTGGAAAAATATACAAATCTTTTGTTACTTATAGTAAATGGACAGATACAGGTTACATAACCCCGTGCAAAAAGTCATCTAATGGCGAGACAGTTGTCATGTCTGGTTGTCATGGAGCTTGATGAAATAGCAGCGTGATGACATAGGTTGGTAATGACACATAATGCTCCATATACCATATCCTTCTTTTTCTGTGTATGTCCTGCTTTACTTTGTAGTGAAGCCGCAGACCTAGGTTTGTTTTCTAGTTTCCTCTTTATCAGGCACTCTATCACTGATAGAATACAGACTGACCACTGTGCTGGAAAACCTCCATTGGGGATGCAGTTAATGATGTTAATGATGCACAAATGCACAGATGCATACCTTCTTTCTCTACCTATCTTTGTTTTTTGGAAAAAGAGGAGAAATAAACCTCAAACTGACTGGAATAGGATTGGAAATTTCAAACTGAAATAATTGTGATACCAGATGTTGCGGGTACATAACTGAACACAAGGAAAAATGATTTTTAGCTTTGATCTTAACCAGATAGCGTACTAGCTGCATATATGAACTAGTATGCTTTGTAGCTCTTTTTATTTCATGCCAGCCACTCCCTTGAGAATCGTCTGAAAACATTTCTGTGAGTCTTATCAAAGAGAGCACATTTCTCTCTCACGTAGAAACACAACCTGTGCCAATACAAGACAAAACACAGAGTTGACAACTGTTTGATGAAAAACACGCAAAGGATAGGCATTCAATTTCATGGTGTCAGGACAGGAGCATTAACAAGGTGTCTGTTCCACTGTTATAATGGTAAACACTGATGAGATGTTTGCCTCTTAATGGAAAGTCAACACCAGAACATCTTCGGACTCCTGTTTCTTACCAATATGTGACAGGATTACAAGAGAAAAATAATTAAATCTAAAAAATATTGAAAAGTCTTTTTTTAATGCTACTGCCTGAAGCAGGATCAGGTAATGATATCAGCATAAATGACTAATCCTGACTGAGTCTTGTATTTTGACCAATATATAAATTGTCAACATTTCTTTTGCAATTTGAAAGTCAAAGTTTAGGCTGACATTTCCTTTAAAAAAAATTACGAGGGTGTGCTGAGAAAGTTATCCTCTTCAAACTCTTCTGCAGCCCTGAAAGTAAAACATAAGCTGAGAACACAATGTTTACTTGAACTGTGACTGTCCTCAACGGTCCCCATCCATCAAGAAATGTTTATTAATTATTATTCTGAGTAATTTGCATCCACATTTAAAACCTCTGGGTCACAGGATTTGTTGTAAAATTGAGCATGTAAAAGCAGTATGTGATTTGATGTTTTTCACCTCAGCTCTGGTTTAATAAATTCATATCCCGCACCATTGGCATGCACCTGTTAATAATTTAATGCAATAAAGATTAATTTAATTACACTACATTTCCACATCTCATGTGTGTGATAAGAGCCAATGGGACAATAAACATCCCAGGGATACATATGTTGGCTTAATTTAATTTACTGAAGTGGACATTTGCATGGAGCAATGCATTTGGCAACACTTCTTAGCTGCACTACACTAACAACTAAATTTCCTGTAAATACAAACTGGCTAAATACAGCTGCTATTACTGCTATTACTGCCACCACTTTTACCTTTACAGGGCTCTCGGTTTTACACAGTGAGCTACCTCCGAGTCTGAAAAGTGAAGCCAATGATGAAGTGCCTTAAGCCTGCATTCTTTCTAATAGCCAGCAGGGGGCGTTTGGTTGCAAAAAGAAGTCTGATTGTATAGAAGTCTATGAGAAAGTGACCCTACTTCTCACTTGATTTATTACCTCAGTAAACATTGTAAACATGAGTTTATGGTCTCAATCGCTAGTTTCAAGTCTTCTTCAATACAGTATGATGGTATTACCACAATCATCATTCCATTGACACTCACCAGCTAGAAATTGGAAACCTGCTTTTGTCTACTTCTAACTAAAATTAATGATCCATTTTTTAAATTTTCTACGTGTTTTGAGTATTAAATCTGTTCAATCAGCCAAAGTTATCATTGTAAACTGCATATGTGATGCAAGAATGCAAAGTTTGACAGGCGTAGCAACAGTTACTTAGCAAAGTCCCATCCCAGAGGCCAGGATTGGGCCAGTTCCCCTGTATGAACCTCTCCTGTGTCAGCCCAATGTTCTTTGTGGCTGGAGAAGATCTTTGTTTGCCTTTTAAATATCCATGTCTGCAGTATCTCCACTTGTGCAGGACCACTTGTGGTCATGGTACCACCCGCAGCACTGCCACTTTTCCAAGTGTTTTAAAAGAGACCAAATGTGTGCAACAGAGGAGCCATACTGTACATCTGTGAAATTACATTTAAAAATAACCAGATTCTAACTTGACAACAGCGATATGCCTCTCTTCCTCTCTCTTGAGGTATTTTTCTCTTGAGGTTTCTCACTGGGTGGTTAACAGTGCTGATCTCGTTGGTTTGGAACAATGACAGATGGTTTCACATTATGGAAAAGTTTGTGGGATGAAGTGTGGGAGTCAGGCTTTTCTCTCGAGGTCTGACTGTGGATCTGAGTCTACTCCGGCCAGCCGGAACAGTGATCTTCACAAAAACATTATGAAGCCAACGGGGGAGGACGTCACAAAGACATAAGGATCTAGTGAGTCTTGTGACTGGCAGACCAGAGCATCAGTCTGATTTCAATATTTGGTGCAGAACCAAGCAAAAAAAAAACCATCAGAAACTTCACAACTCGTTTATTCTGTCCAAATCTGATCACAGTGTGTGTTACGTATCTATTGCATATATACATTTAAATCGTGACTTAGTCCAAACCACAAACAAAAGATGTTAATTGTATTTAGATCTGTGTGTTCTCTCTCTGAATCACAATTTCTCTAATTGTGAAGCAGAGCTAACAAGCTCTTTCAATCTGACAGTAAGGTCATAGCGCAGACTCGGAGTCGGTGACCAGTAGGAGGAGAAAACAAAACAAGAGGCTGTTGCTCGCTGCAAATGATAATGATGAAGATGAGAAATAAAGCAGGAGCCAGCAGGTTGTGTTCTCAGTGAAAACTCAGTATTAAACAGATCATAGGAGGGCAGGTCATTAGTCTGGATCAGCAGAGATGTTTTTGTAGAATTTGTTGTTTTTGTTTCCCAAGGACTCTTGCTAATAAAGGATATATTAGCCCACTGTGGTTCTCCTTAGAAAGGTCAGACTTCTACATGCAAAATAACAGCTGCAGCAGCGGAGACATATTGCGTTATACATCTAAATGTCCAATGTCCATTTTCCCTGTCAGAGCAATTTAGTGTTTGCTTTAATTTCAGTCCATTTTGTGCTGCAGGAAGTGAAGTTGCAAAGCAAAACTGATGACTGAACTGTGGGGGTTTGCATTTATCACAATGCTTAATAACATCAGTGGACGTACAGAAGCTATTAGTGGACCAAGGTAATCGTATTGCTTATCAACCCGATATAGCCTCAGAGTTAGTGACACTGAACCCTGTTGCCTTTGGCTGTTCAATAATAGAGGCATGACTACAACAACAGAGAGTGAAAAGTGGTAAATTAAAACCCTTAATTCTAATGATGTAATCCACTTGTTTTACTCTAAATTTCACTGGAGATTACGTGGAGGTTTGTGATAAACAGCAAAGTACACTTATGCAGATCTGCAGCTCCTCTGAAAGAGGAAGTTTATCTCTATTTTTTCCTCGGGGGACGCCATTACGTAAAGATTCACATTAAAGTTACAACAAGTCACATCAGTTTCTTCAGCCGTCCTAAAGAGGCTGTATGCATGATAATAACATGGAAATCAGAATGTGCATTGTTGTATTGCTATGCAATGTATGTAGAGATACAAGTGTTGGATTTACTCTGTGGAATAAAACAGCTGCTGCTGCATCACACAAACTGTAAAAGGGTGCTAAATTCAATATCCAGAGCATTAATATAGCATCAAACAACTATTTGCAAAGATATAGAGGAGTAATGTCTACCTGAGCAGAGGATGAATCTCCCTAATAATATAGCAAAATCATGCAGCCCTAAAATGTATACTGTGGTATTGCTACTTTTACTTAAGTAAAAGATCTGAGTGCTTCTTCCACCGCTTATGACTGTTAATCCTGGCTACTTACAGTAATTATTCCCTGTTAAAAAGCAGCCAGTGTTGAACTGGGAGCTATTTTGATAATCGATGGGACATGATCTCATTACTCAAAGCCTTGAGGTTGAAGGCTGCTGAGTTGGTTCCAGTGGCTGGTTGCTACTTTAGAGAGAGCGGAGGCATCGTGTGCTCTCTGGCAGCTCTCTCCTTCTCCTGTGGTGACAGAGTGGTCGAGGCGGTTTTCTCCTCCAGCAGGATACGTTGTTTTCACCACCTACACAAATGTCAGAGCACGTACGTACGTCCTCAAATGTCCTCAAAATGCTTACTCCTCTGGCATGTATGCAACTTATCCAGATGAATATCAATAGTGCAAGTTAAGACTGTTAATGAGTCAAGTGTTCATTACATTACAATAGTAAGTTAGGCTGCAGTGCTGCTTCTCCAAACACAGATCATTGTGTTAGACGTCTATAAATTCAAAGTGCCTCCGAAAATGTAGGTTTTGGACAGTGTTAGTATGTCAGTGATGAGAGGACTGACCATTGGAGCATCTATGTTTTCACTAGTGCTGTCAAAGTTAACGCGATAATAACTTGTTAACGCAAATTTGTTTTAACACCACTAATTCTTTAACGCATTAATGCAACTTGGGATTTTTCAGGTTATAGTGGGCTCAGTTTTAAAGCTAGAGTGAAGATACTGGTATCATATGAAACTAGAAAACTGAAGGCATCCATTGGTACCAACCATGTCATATCAGCTTTTCACAAAGGAGGCTAAATTTTGGCGAGGAAAAACCGGCATGGCCATTTTCAAAGGGGTCCCTTGACCTCTGACCTCAAGATGTGTGAATGAAAATGGGTTCTATTGGTACCCACGAGTCTCCCCTTTACAGACATGCCCACTTTATGATAATCACATGCAGTTTGAGGCAAGTCATAGTCAAATCAGCACACTGACACACTGACAGCTGTTGTTGCCTGTTGGGCTGCAGTTTGCCATGTTATGATTTGAGCATATTTTTATGCTAAATGCAGTACCTGTGAGGGTTTCTGGACAATATTTGTCATTGTGTTGTGTTGTTAATTGGTTTCCAAGAATAAATATATACATACTTTTACATAAAGCAAGCATGTTTGCCTACTCCCATCCTGATAAGAGTATTAAATACTTGACAAATCTCTCTTTAAGGTACATTTTGAACAGATAAAAAATGTGCAATTAATTTGATTAATCACGAATAACTATAGACAATCATGCGATTAATCGTGAATAAATATTTGAATCCATTGACAGCCCTAATACGCACAAAACCATGTCTCAAACAGGTACCGTGCGACCTGTTAGATGCGCTAAAATACAATCAGACCAAATGTATTACAAATAAATGTCGCCGCATGGGAAAAATGTTCAAAAATGAAGTATTTATATTGCAGTCACAAATTACAGTTTATGATTAATTTGGGAAAAGGTGATGTGTAAATAGAGAATGATATCTTTTCCATTTTTTCTCACTATATTTTTGCACATTAATCAGATCTCTTAGAAACAGACTAGTTGATAAGGAGCACTGCATCTTAATCTACTCAGTGAGTTGACAGATCTCTCTCTTACTCATCACTCTTGTATGTTATTAGTCAAAACACATCCGACATTTTAAGGAATCTCAGATGGATGAGATCGTTTCTGTGTTTTCCTCTGTATTTGCGGCAACATTATGCCAGTTTTAATGGAGCATGAAACCACAGACAACCAAAACAAATTCCTGTAACATTTCAAACAGAGATAATACAGAATGCATTTTATCTGAATGGCTTTTATTTTAATGGCAAAATGTCTCCGGCTCTCTAAAAAGGCTATAAGTTAAATGAAAACAAACACAACAGCGTTCCCCATCATTTAATCCTTGTTTGTTGTAAACTGGTCTGACATTTAGTCCAAATAGATCTCTAGAATAAAGTCCCAGTGTCTGCTTATGTTTTGCATGAATGTGCCTGGGGACAGTTCTTTATCCATTAACACATGTGAAGAGTCAAATATTGTTTTGTGGCTACATTATAAAACAATTGCTTTCATTTCCTTTGCTTGTATATTTTGCCCCTGTGGCCAAATTGACTTGATTTGAAACAAACAGTAGATTCTATAAATGCATATTTCAGATGATGGAAATAACACCCGACATCATAGCTTCTTTTGGACGCTGCTTGTTGCTGATGTCTGTAAGCTTGTCATTACAAACCTAATATGCCTCCTCTATTAAACAGCGGAAGAACAGAGTTAGTGGGATATTGTTCTGCTCACACCTTGGCCTCTGAGATAGACGCAATCCTGACTGAGGCGGATGTTAGTCATTTGCAGAGCCGTGTGTCATCGTCGGGGGTACAGAACATTTTCTGCCAAAAGTGTGACGGGTCAATTAGGTCTCAGCGCTCCGTATTCAGAGTGACACGCTGAGCTGCAACGGGTCAAAGGTGGGGTCTCGTTTCACTGTGGCATTATTCTGCATCCATCACAGAGTTTGACTTGTTTTCATGCAGCAGGGAATCAATTTTCAAATATAATTTTTACTTTACTTGTGGATTTCATGGTACTTTATACTTCTACTCCACAAAATTTCAATTGTACTATAAAACGGCAGGTCCATCTGCGTTCTGTTGTGTTTTTTCAAATGGAAACGCCCGCTCAGCTGCAGTGATGTAGGTTACCAAAGTACGTTAATCGAAGCTAGTCAATAAGGTTATGAATAATGTGAATGCTAGCGGATTTAGAACTTTGTGTTCTTTTCTTTTCTGCCACATTCATCATCTCATGACCCTCAGATTTATCTTGTGAGTCTTTGGAGGGGTCTAGGGCTGTGTGATTAATCAAATTTCTTACGACGATTATGAAAACAAGATAATCGTCATGAAACAATTATTGTACCTCATTCCATTTCGCAATAACGTTCTCGCTCTGCCTTGTGTAATAAATCCTTTACAATGGTGTGCTTTCGCCCTGCTCAGCGGGTCAGGGAGGGACGCTCAGTGTGAGAGAATCCCCTCGTGGGATCTCTCCCCAGCGCTGGCTGGCCCTCGCCAGGCGTATTTCCTCCTTGGTGGTGCAACGCGGGTTGACTTGGAAAGGGCCGGGGTGAAGGTGGCTCCCCTCACATTGACCTCACCCACTGTGTCCTCTGAGCTGAGCTGACTGAGCTCCCTGCTCCCGGTTTGACTGTCAACCGGAGCGGACTGTCCTCAGTGCGTCAGGGGTTTGCGGCGATATCGCCAACCCACCTGACCCATCTTGGAACACGGACCCCGTCTTGTTTACCATGCTTTGTGGGTGTGACCTTTTTTTCTGTGTCTTCACCATTCAAATACAACCAATGTGTTTCTGATTAAATTTATCTCCATAGATCCATAGATCCAGCCTCTTACTTTAGCTCTCAAAGTGCACCAGATTGATGCATTTAACTTTCAAATGTAGGCTACAAAATGTTCTTTCTAAATGCATGATGTTTCCACGTTACGTTACAGTATTTATTTATTTATTTATTTATTTATATAGTCATTCACATCAGTGTTCACGTCCAACACAAAATATAAGCTACAATTTGTAACAACTAATATTTACATTATCGAAAAGGAGCAGGCAGAGGAAAAATAAGTAATGGAACTGTCTAATAATAGTAGTCTACCGTTAATAATAATAATAATAATGATATAATATAATTGTCCGCCAATATGTTAAACAAATTTTTAATGCACGTGTGCACACATCAAACACAGACATACACAGCCCAGTACAGAACATCATTAACATCACAAACAGAAACATCCCTCATTAAATCCATATGGACCAATTATTTGGTCTCTATACGTTTTCAAAGTAAAGGATCCGTAACAGATCGGAGTACTTCCTCCACCGCTGTCAGTTTTGTCCTCTTTTTCCCCTCTGATGTGCTCACTCAAGTGGTGTTTTTTTTTTACTTCAAACTAACGTAATCTATCCCCAGTTAATTGTATATCTTCTCGTAAAACAAATACAAGATGTGTTTTATGCTTGGAAATGCTTTAATTGGGAGGATTTATTGCTGTGTTTGGTTTACAATTGAGCACCGGCGCCTCATGTTTGATTTTTCAACGAATGAGGTGCACTTTGCGTTGCACCCAGATGTGGCCAAAAAAGGTGAAGGAATGCGGTGTACTCTGTGTGTGCATGTTTCCTACCGTGGGGCTCTTGACGACAGTCATTCAGATACAGGAGAGGCTGGGATGGAGGAGATGATTGCCTTTTCAGTTGAACATCAGCCACTCTCATCAGCTGGGGTTGTTTGCATTTTATGTCCAGTCATACTCCGTTGGAAACGTCTCGGGAGAGAAAGAATGGTAAATGATCCGGGGAAATGACACTAGAGAGGTACGACGGAGCCTGAATGCTTATCAAGTACAGCCAGTGGAACATGATTATAACCGACTCGCAGACTATCAAGGTGGAGATTTAAACACTGCAACCCGGATGCGATCTCGCCATTGTTCTGTCCACATGCAGTGTCTAACACAGCTTCAGAGCCCCCGGTGAAAACCTCGTCATGACATAAATAGGCCCATTAAACCCACTCAACAGAGGACAACAAGCCTCTTAAATCTCTAATTGATTAATTATCCCCGCTGAGATTCACTCTCACAGAAGAGATTCAAACAGTGATGAGTAAAAATGTCAAAAACATAAACAAGAGCCTGCTTGTGTGTGTATGTAAGTGTGTGTGAGTGGCTTTTATCACCCACATTTTGGAATTAATGTAAAAATCTTCAATCAGAATGACGTATTTAGCTAGCAGCATGGCTCTATGTTTGGTCAGTCCACCAGACTCAAATATCTCAACAGATACTTGATGGATTGTAAGGTCTTTATGGTCCCCTCAGGATGAATCCTACTGACTTGTCCTCGACCGTGAGGTTGACCGTTTGTGATTTGGAGTGCAATTTCGGATGGATTGCAATGAAATTCTCTACAGGCATTCATGTTCCCCTCAGGATGAATTGCAATAACTCTGGTGATCCCATCATTTTTAATCCAGTGCCATAATATGTCATGACACCTCCCTCAGACCATGCGCTCTCCTCTTACTCCCTAGACCTGCCATTCTCGAACCATCCACCAGGTGCCCTCAGACTCTCTTGAGTCTCACCTGACGTCCCCTCCCACCTACGCACCTGTTCCCAATTCCCTAATCAGCTCGGCCTAGACTTGCTCGCCCACCTCCTCACCTGCATCTCATTCCCTCGTCAGCCACTCTTCACAGATACCGTCCACTTCCTTTGTTCCTTTGTCACATCGTCTTATAGGCCCTTTTCACAGCACAGGTGTAATTGATAAAAATTAATTATGGTCCCGTAGTGTGTCACAACCCACCTAAATGCAACAGGGCCATAATTAATGTTATTAGTTACACCTGTGTTCACCCTGCAATGACACGTCACAATGGCTGCTTTGAAAAGGGCCTATTGCAATGTGTTTTAATGTTACCTGCCTGTTGGATTTACTGCCTATTTGGACTCTTGATGCATTTAAATTTCTTCATTAAACCACTGAATTCATCCTGCCGCCTCAGCTGGGACCTATGATCCTGTGCTCCTGCTTTACCAATTGATTTTTTGACATAATCAGGTCAAAAAATCAATTTGCCCATTATAGGGCTGTCAAAGTTCACGTGATATTAAAGCGTTAACGCAAATTTATGATAATCACATGCAGTTTGGGGCAAGTCAAGTCAGCACACTGACACACTGACAGCTGTTGTTGCCTTTTGGGCTTTTGAGCATATTTTTTCATACTAAATGCAGTACCTGTGAGGGTTTCTGGGGTCATTGTTTTGTGTTGTTAATTGATTTCCAATAATAAACATATACATACATTTGCATAAAGCAAACATATTTGTCCACTCTCATGTTGATAAGAGTATTAAATACTTGACAAATCTCCCTTTAAGGTACATTTTGAACAAATAATAAATGTGCAATTAATCACGATTACATATTTTAATCGATTGACAGCCCTAGTCTAATACTTTGGTTTATGTCCAAATGCCAGCAAAACCAATGTCATACCCATCAGTGTCACCTGGACTTTGTATTTAGTGCTAATTAGCAAATGTTAGCATGCTGTCATTTTAAGCATGCTAGCATTTTGCTCCAATCACCACAGTACTGCAGACTTTAGCTACACTAGCGTAACAATACACTGTGATCGTTTGCTGTAAGCTTTTGCAATCAATTAGTTGATGCACATCAAGTTTGTGAATTTCAGCTGCACTACATATTTGACACACTTCTCTGAATCCAGAGCTTATGTGAATTGTATTCTACAGTATGCTATTACACAGACTGCAGAAAGATTTGCAAAGCAATCAGCTTTGCTTTTTTTCATTATACGCTCCCAAATGCTGTTAAGTGTGCACTTCCATGTGTGTGAATCCTCATGCAAATAACACATAATTCATTTAACACTTTTCAATCACACCGCTTGCGTTTGGAGGAACAGGAATCAACTCTCTATAATCATTCTGCTGCCCTGCTTTTCATTGGTGCCTCTAACGTGCCAGTGTTGTTTTTAATGGGCGCTTGGCAGAGCGCGCTGTCGACCACAGCAAGCCAAAAAGATTAATTACATCTTAGCAGCACCTTTCTTAGCATGCACGGTGTTGAATGAAAACACAGTGAAAGCGTTCGTAATCAAACGGAGCCCATAGCTGACGCGGCAATCATCTTGTCAGGGGTGATGCTGGTGCCACGGCACGACCGGCGCTGTTAACACTGGAGCACTGAGGGGAAAACAGCCAAAGACAAACATCCTTTTTTATGCCATTATGTAGGAAGAGGCTTTTGAGGGTCTGAAGTGGTGGTAGGATGAGGATTGCGGAAAGATGACCTTTACATAATGAAATGCAGATGAGGAAGCTTGAGCTATTCCACAGATATTCATGGGAAAAACTAAAAGGTCACTTAACGATGCTGTTCTGAAATCGGCATGTTGGAGATGGTAATTTACAATGTAGTCTGTTTATGTACTCTGTACATAGAGTTTAACGGTTTACAATGTGATATCTGCGGGAGGATTATTTTTCCCTTTAACACTAAACAATCACCATAATAGGTCATAGCTGACACATACAGGCTGTTTACTTTGAAGCTCTGCTTTAATTTATTCTTTGAAGAGAATGAAATGGAAATGATTCAGGAGAAGTCCTTCATCTCTCACTGAAAAACTTCTGAATTAATCATGGCTAGCTTTGTTTTCATATACAAAATATATAACATATATATATATATATATATATATATATATATATATATTTATTTATGTTGAGCTAATGGGGAAAGACTAGTTGATTCCAATAAATTCTGTGTATGATGATTTTTTGTCAGTGTTTTGGTCCTGCTCATTAGTGACAGCGTAGTCGTGTTACTCTGTGCCGAGGTGCTCCCTTGTGACCCTGGGCGTCTCCGTCCCCGCTGATGATGTAACACGGCTCTAAATTAATAAGAGCTCTGTTACAACCGGCTCTAATTTAAACTGACTCAGAGCCGACCATGCGGGATCATGCCTTTTAAGGTTAACATGTCAGACCTGAAGACGGGAGACATCCGCTCTGTGGGTTCAACTCCATGGTTCTGCATGCTAGGTGTGTGTTTATCTTGCAACTGATTTATTTTTCAACAGTGATTTGTAACGATTTTGAAAGACACATAAAAAAGGAGGAAGTCCTGCCGATCGGGTTGTCGTTCTCGAGGGAATGGACAAACCGTGTAATTTGATTCGATTGAGATACAGTTGTATCAAGATATCTTGACAACTAATGGCAAGATTGCTATGGCTGTACCCTAATCAGAATTTTTTGATTAAAATCGGATTTGATTGTTGGCCGCGGCCTTTGCAGCACCCCTCGCCCGGTCTTTGCCGCTTCCCAGGGCCGCTCGCTGCGCCCTCTCTCCCTGCGGGGAGGGACATTACGGCTATTGAGGGGTCACCGACAATGATTCGACTCACTTTTAGAGGGCAGCCCTACAGATTGACATGAAATTGTAAGGGATATTCATCAACAGCAGATAATTATTCCCAGTGATTATTACGACCCCACGACTTTCAGGTCAAAGTTTCTACTTCATCAACACTATGACAAACAAATGACCTGACAAGGATTTCCCCCAGAAGATATTCTGAAACGTTTTTAGTGATTTCCACTCATGAAAATATCACAATCCATTTTGGACAGCTCCACTCAGTTTCAAAATTGCACAGATTAGATTTTATAATCTAATAAGCAGACTGACGTGAAATGTGCTGAGTGAGCACATTTGTGATTTGAACAAAAAGTCCTTAATTGAGGTTTTTAAAAAGTTGCTCATAACCCTGATTATGATAATGATGGTTTGAGCAATGATATGAAGCCAAATTAGTTTTATAATATTAATGACACACAAAAAAGAGGATTCTTCTATCTAGCTAGAGAGAGATGGATATGTGTGAACCTACTCAGAGCAGCTTAATCAAATGAAGCACTTATTTGTGGTCAGGGCACAGATGGCCAGTAGACGACAGATGTTGAAGCAGTGGATTGGCAGAGTCGGACCCAACCATGACAGAAACTGTTTGCACTCCCGTCCTCTGCTCCTCTCACTGGACATGTTTGATCAGCTGCCGGACATTATCCCACTCTCCCTTTTCCACTCCACACTTCTCCGACTGCACACCTAATTCCACTCAACCTGCAGCGAGGTGTGAACCACATCGTTTCCTGCGATAGCGCTGAATTATTACAGCCTGCCGTCCAAAGATAACTCCTTCTTTCTGCTTTCTTTCTCCCGTCTGTCTCCCATCACCATACAATACTCCCACGTGCTTTATAAACCCCGTGCTGGAGAGTCAAACTGTCACGGCTGTGAACTATTTTAACGTCCGTATGTTCAGTCAAATGGAAACCACGGAGTCTGAGGAAATGGTTGTTTTGTCAGGATGAGGATTCCTGGAAACTGACACTGTCAAGCAGATTAAGAGAATATGCAGGAACTTGGGTTATCTCATAGTCTGGTTATCCATTTACGTCATGAGCCACAATGTGATATTCTTTCAATACATAATGAAACGTTTCTTTTATTTGACACATGCATATTCAGTCTCCTTGAAAGATGAGTCTCTATAGATGAAACCATGAGCACAATCTTTGAATCGCTGCTCCAGTTACAGTATTTTGCTGATCAGGGCAGACACAAAGTGCAGTTGAAAAACAAAAAAATACTACTAAGCATTTTAGCAGAACAGCAGGCTGGCATTCACACAATGAAACTGAAGATTCACAGAGAGAACAACAGGGAGTGCTGATGTTAATCTGCAGAGGAGTATAACAGTGTTATGGGGTACTATTGTGAATCTGTCCTATGCAGAAAATGTTCCTCTCTTCACACACCGCAGGGTTCCTCTGACATTTTAGCATCATAAAGAGCCATTTCAGGACAGAATATATTAAGCTGTACCACCCTTAATTGTCCAAGGAATAATTTACCATATGTTTCCTTTGTTTGATAGATATATTTAGACATTTTAATAACCCAATAAAACAGGAAGTCAGACCTCATGAACAGATGGAGAAGGCCATATTTAGGAGAAAAGATTTTCAGACATACTGTACATATGAGCAACTGTCCCCTCTTATATTATAATGTGCCATAGCACGCAAGATGGTTTCATCCTTGAGGGAAAGAAACACATGATGATGAAAATCTACCAACTGAGAATCTGACAAATGAACTCCCATAGGTTTTTCTTATATGAGCCTTTTCTGGTGATATTAAGGCCATTTTTTCCCCCTCACAAACCAACCCACTCACCCACATACAAAGACCCAAACGCACACACACATCCACCCCCTTGTTGTTTCTAAGCACTCATTTGCTTGCAATTAAATCATCTACTTATATTGCACATAAGGTTATTGATGCTTTAGTCTTTCCTACTATATTAAAATGCAATAATGATCATTCAGAAAATGAGATTTGCAATGGTTTACCATCAATCTGAGAGCTCTGATGATGGCATCTACCCACTGATAACTCTTCACTACATTGTGTTAATGTACGTTTGGGATCATTGAGCATATTCAACAGCAAGACTCCCTAAAGCCATTTTCAATAGTAATTAGCGTCACTCTGTCAAACTCTAACTTAGATACACTGCATTTACTCTTCTTCTAGTAGTAGTTCTTGAAGTTCCTCATCAGCTTCACGGCACATAAGCAGTTTACAATGATTAACGTAATGGTAGATTTACCACTTGAAATTCTTAGTAAAGTTTAAAACAAGGAGTCCTTACTTTTTAGACAGGGGGACAGGCTTCTCATTGCTAGTTGCGGATCATGACTTTCAGCTGAAATGACAGATTTTTACGAGCTGTAGCTATTAAGTTACCATTAACTCCATGAGTTGTTGAAAACGCTGTCAGACTTCTAACGTTTCCATCTGACTTGTTTTAAAACAAGATCCTCTAAAAGGGGTTTTAAATGTGCACTTGATGACACATAATATTGTGCTAATAGAACAAAGAAACTAGGACTAACTAGCACTAAACTAACTATAGTTATGAGCTGGATAGTCCTAGTAGTAGCTTCAGTATGATTAAAAAAATGTAAGATCAGACTGTTATTTCTTTCTAATATAAGGTGGCCATATTTTCAAACCCCCAAACCAGGGACCTTAAGTGTACCGCACGTTCATGCACGTGCACTTGTATGTGCTTATGCATGCACAATCAGGGTTTTAATCAGGATGCGGGACAATTATTTCAGTGTTTAGCACACCTACCGAGTGCACCTTTCAAAGCTATGGACAGCGCCTCAGCAGATGAAAAATTGTTTTATCCCCCAAAATCCACTAAAACATAGTTTATTTGAAAATTTTCTTATTACACTGGTAAACACAAAATACAAGGTATAATATAATTACTGATTGTCAGATACCCTTTAAATCAAAACACAATGTGTTTGTCAGTGTGCACAATCGGCTGCCGGCTAAATGGCCGACTGTGACTCATTCTTTTCCAGCTTTTGTATATTGCTATCTGCTGGGTGGCTGCTTACTTTGTTTGTATGTTTTTTTACTTTTAACGTTACATGAGAAGAGGCTGTTATGAGGTCTAACCAATGTGCTTGAATGTAGCTAACGCAG
The DNA here is from genome assembly GCA_916701665.1 of Sebastiscus tertius. Classification (NCBI taxonomy): domain Eukaryota; kingdom Metazoa; phylum Chordata; class Actinopteri; order Perciformes; family Sebastidae; genus Sebastiscus; species Sebastiscus tertius. The sequence goes on along the minus strand of CAKAOH010002889.1, from coordinate 25,402 downwards.
AATCTCTGGTAATGTTGCCTTACTCTGTCATGTTAAGGATATTTAAGAGCAAGTAGTGAGCAGGGCAAATGACTGTTGGCTCTTTTTCAATCTTTTTTTCCTACGCTGGAGGGCTTTTTCTTGTTTTGTTTTTAAATCTCAATAAGGAACCGGGCATCTGGGATGTGAAGCTCCTTCTATTGCCTTTTAATTTAATCTGCAAGGCAAACTAGCTACCATTCTCCTGAGGCAAACCAGCTGATATTCAAAGTGATAATGTGTGTGTGAGAGAGGATACATTACTGTCTGTGAGGCTCTTGGGATGCTCCATCACCTCTAAACAGTGCATATTGGAAACACTTAACCTCAGGGCAGAACATTAATGCCATACATCTATACAGAAACAGAGGTACCCAAAGATAACCAAGTGAGGGAAGGCATAAGTAGTGGCCTAATTCTGTCTCCAATCAAGTGGCCTCGTACTGTATCTGAGCGTTTCCATTACGGTGGTCCTGGTTCCCATGGCCCTTACACTGCCTGGTGATGAAAGCCGCTGTCACAGCAGGGACCTCTTTATAGCTGACAGAAACTCCAGTTAATGTTTAATCACATTCTACAGTAAGCAAGTTTGCAGATTTACTCTATATAACATTAATGTGATTAGACATAGACCTATTATTATTCATGCTGTGTGCTAGCAAGGTAACAGCTTCATCATGAAGGAACTAAAATGAAACGCAATGCAATGATTTCTAAAGAGAGAGGGATTACTTTTTATTTTCTGCCAGAAGTGGTGGGAGCAGCTGTTTTAGTTTTAGCCCCTTAACCGAACATGTTGATTAATGGGACTTTAAATAAATGAAATGTGACTTGACATGTTCATACCTGTTGTCTATGAGAAAATGACCCTATTTCTCACTCCATTTATTACCTCAGTAAACATTGTAAACATGCATTTACGGTCTCAATTGCTAGTTTCAAGTCTTCTTCAATACAGCATGATGTTCATTCAGTAAATTATGGTCCCATTTAGAGTAAAATATAGAGTAAATAGAGTAAAATAGACCATAAAGCAGGGTATGCTTTAGGGCGCGGCTACCTTATGATTGATAGGTTGTTACCACGGCGTTGTCCGGTCTGGGAGTTGTCCGTGTTTTTGTCTTTTAACTTTAACCCTTTCACAGTGTGTTTTCAGTTCATGAAAGTTAAATATAACCTTCTTGGTTTGCTGCGCTGCCCTAAAAAGCAATTAATACAGGTTTAGGTCAGTGGGTACACCAAAAGGGTAAGATTGACATCATATAACAGAGTACAAGCTCTCTTGAGTGGACTCTTTCATTGACATAAACAGTTCTCTTTTTGTTCTGAACAGGTCGAACTGAACCTTCCTTGAACGTAATAAACAGCCTCCAGCAGGCTGCTATAGTTAACTACATTCAACATGCTCTTTTAAACACAAGTAGGCTTCATGGTGAATTTATTTTTCTTGTATTGGGTTCATTGGTGAGTCCAGTACAAAGAAAAACACAGTCTGGAAACGAGGAGACATGATGTCTGCTCATAAATGACAGAAACTGAAGGCTCGCTATTGTCCTGCATGTTCCAGTAAATACTGTTTGCTGATGTATGACTCTATGGTATGGTGTTAAGTAACAAATGAGTATCTGTCAGTGGAGATGTGGTGTGATTTGCTTGTTCATTGCCAAGGTGCCTGTCAACGATTGATGAACTCCTCTCAAAAGGTAACACCTACTCAGAAAGTCCGCTGGCACTGTATGAGCTACAGCAAGTAAATAAATGTGTGGTAAGAATGGATGTTGTAATCAACAAGGAGACTAGATGTCCCGTTTAGATGCTCAGCTTTCCCACCCCCCGTCAGACTCATTCACAGTCTGGCTGCAGGCACTTTGTGGCTCTGCTTCACTCCAGGATCCTGCTTATGCTTCACTTCTCTAGCTTGGACACATACAGAGAAGATAAGTGATGAGGCAGACATTGCTTCAGTGTGCCAGTCATTAACAAGAGATGTGGTACTCAGGATATGTAGTAAGAGATGTGTTACTGGAGGTTCACAGCTGCTTTCGCTTCGCTCATTATGTTCACTTCCTCACTTACATCCTTAATCAGGGCTCTTAGCATTAAAGGCTCCACTGGCAATTTTTAGCTTTCTGCAAGTACCCTTGAAACAATATGTATTCTCTAGGATCCATTATTCTACTTAGCAGCATCACTTAGTTTATTAACTATATTTGCTTATTCTGAATATTAGAATTTTAGCCATGATAGCGATGTGGCTTTATGGATGGCAATGTCGATCAGTCGGCCGGCACACCACGTTGGTTTCTGAATCATCATCATCAGGTCAATGTTTAAGTATGTCCAATACTTTGCTTTGTGAGCAATTAGCCTACTTCAGGTCTGAAAAGTGAAGTCAATGCTGAAGTATCTTAAACTTGCATTCTTTCTACCTGTTGTCTATGAGAAAATGAGCCTACTTCTCACTTGATTTATTACCTCAGTAAACATTGTAAACATGAGTTTATAGTCTCAATCGCTAGTTTCAAGTCTTCTTCAATACAGCATGATGTTCATTTAGTAAATTATGGTTCCATTTAGACAAAAATAGACCACAAAGCAGGGTATGCTTTAGGGCGTGGCTACCTTGTGATTGACAGGTCACTAACACGGCGTTGTCCGGTCTGGGAGATGTCTGTGTTTTCGTCTTACAAATTTAACCCTTTCACAGTGTATTTTCAGTTCATGAAAGTTAATTGTAACATTTTGGTTGCCTAAAAATGTTTTATTCAGCGTTCGGTTGTACTTTGCAACCAAGATGGCCACGGCCAAAAACCCAGACGTCCACAATTGTAGTCCACAAACCAATAGGTGACGTCCAGGTCTTACAGTCTGTATGCCTAAGTAGCCTACAGCCTCACCAAGCTGCTAGCATGGCTGAACACCCTTAAAAATGTGCTATTGTTACATAATCAAAATGCATCTGAAAAGATAAACACTTGTGATAAGATATGAAAATAACAAAAACCCTACTAACAATACAACCATTGCTAGAATAGAGCACACCATGTTTTGCCAATAGATATACAAGCCAGCTGCTATCACCATCATCTATTGCACAAACAACTTAACAACTCAAAACCATTAGACTGACAGGCCTGGTTCTAGTCCAGCCATCCCTCCATGTGGTTTAGAGAATACTCAGCTGTATAGATGCACATTCACATGTTTATTGTTTCCAACTGGGCAGAAATATGGACATGCTATTACCACAGTAATGACATAGATCAGTGTTGAGGAGCAGTCTGCAGTACTTGAGTGTGTTGTTGTGAGTGTTCATGCTGTGTAATAACTACAGGCAGCGCAGGTAGGGCTGATAGAGAGCGAAGTGCTAATGCATCCAGCTGGAGTTGCAGGTGGGATCAGGGGTAAAACCGTAGATGTCTCAGATGAGCTGACTTATCGTTCTTATTCCTCTGATAATAGAGGCTCGTAGGCGGACTGCAGATTGGACAGCACAGAGAGGCTGTACAGCGAGAGAGGAGTCTGTGGTCAGAGGATGTGGCTTTGTGGAGAGAGAGTAATAGCTTGTTTTGTAATAAGGGCTCTTATACTAGATGGATTACACAGAGGATTAAATGAAAGAGATGAATTGTTTTTTCCATTTTCATAGAACAAGCTCTCTTGATTTCCCTCTTTGGATGAAACATTTGAACCTGTGTCTGTATCACGAAGGATGAAACTTTGAGGAAAGAAATACAACTTGTAAATGCTGAATAAACAGATTCCACGGGTTTGCCTACATAGAGACATTTTTGGCGCCCCCCCATAGAGGTTACAACCAGCACCAAAGTAAAATCCCCAGCACAAAAAGTTTTTTTAATTGGGGTTTCATTTACTCAAGCATAATATACATTTTTGTTTATCAAATGGCCACACATAACAGGAAAATACATAGATTTCTGTCAAATAAGATAACACAGGCACATTGCTTTTACTGTACGTTGATCGATCACGCTTACTGTCGTGCATAGTCACCCCCCAATGGCCTATTCTGAGCCAGGAAAAACCCTGGATTCACACAGAAAAATGACAACCATGAGATACCAGAGATGTTTCAATCAACTAACTTAACTAAGTAGTTTTATTATGAAAAGACTGGAGCGGAAATTGATGCGTGCGTCACGTGTTGCTGGACATTCGTAGGAAAATGCACGAAAAACACGTTGTTGAAAGTCGTGCTGAGTGTCACCGGGGGAAAAAAAAGAGAAATTCGTGTCTATTTACACGAATCAAGTAGATACAATTTCGTGACTATTTCACAAACTGCCGTGAGACTGTGTTGTTGATATAGTGGTCTGCAATTCAGAAATAATTGACTGTTTAGTAGTTGTGGGAGCAGTAAGTTTAACTTTTTTCCACTTTAAATACTTTACTCAGTGAATTCTGCATCATTTCTTCTGTGGCCCTTCACATCCTGTTTTTGAGTGACCTCATCTGTGACTGCCACTCAGGAGAGCAGAACATAAATCCTGTTTGACTGGACACTAATGAAACGCCTGATTGAAATACAACATCTGCAAAAGGACCTCTCTGTGGAGCGTCTCAGTCAGACTATCACTGTCTGGAGCACTCCTTTAGTCCATCCTGGTATATGCGGCAAAGATTAATGAGCAGACATGAATTCAGAGCAGGAAAGATTCTGTCTTTTGCTTAAAACCACCTGCTCTGTAGATGAGCAGAGAGTCCAACTCCCTACAGGTAACATCTCCTACCAGGTGGGGTTCAGTGTTGCATCGTGCATCAGTATTCACTCGCCGGGGCTGCTGGGTAAATGAACGAGCAGAGAGCTGGCAGTGACTTTAATCTCCTGCCAGCTTCTGTTCACTGGAGCTGTTTCTTCAGCTTGAAGCTGCAACACGTAGCAGAGCAACGTGATGCTAATGTAGCTCCTCGCTCCACAATCTTTCTAAGGCCAGACAGAAATGACATGTATGTTCTTGCTAACTCTTAAGTAAGACCATCAAGAAGGTCATGAGAGCGTGAGCAGGAAGTTACATGTGGTCCTTCAGGCGAGACGAGGTGTATCACTGTAATAAGGAGGTCATAGTCCCATTAAGAAGGTCACACAGATGTTAAGCTGTCTGCTCTTGGTCACGAGGCTTATCGATTTCAGCAGGCAGGAAAATCCATTGGAGCCGGGGCGTCAATTTTGGGGGGTTTATCTTATAATGATGTGTACTTCCACATCCAGTACTGAGCTTTTGATGATGTAATCTGGATAATAAAGAGCTGAGCTGATTAATTCTGATGAGTTATGATTCAGCTGAAATTCAATACCCAACAATTATGATGATGTCACTTTATTATTGTTTTAAACAGTGTTGGCAGCAACTTAGTGTACTATTTCCTATTTACAAATACTAATTTGGCAGCTCAAGTTTCACCTGAAAACTGGCAAAAATGTATTGTTAGTTGTACTAAATGTGCACATAACATTCAAAACTGCAAAGGATACATCTATTTATTTAGATAAGATAAATAATCCTTTATTAGTCCCACAGTGGGGAAATTTGCAGGATTACAGCAGCAGTAAAAAAAACTAAATAAAAGAACAACAAGATCTAAAACATAAGCCAGTAAACAATAAAGATATAGTAAGTAAGTAAACAGTGAAAAACAGCCACTAGATGTCTCATTCTCCCTCCCCGTTCCATTACATTTACTTCACAATAAGTCGTTGCCAGGCACTTACCGTCAATCTCAGCCATTTATCCGTTTTTTCCACAGTAACTGACGACCCAGGGATGCCACATGATACCAACGTTGTTATACTATTGGCTCATAAGCCTTGTTAGAAGTGGGAACCAAATGTCATCTTCCACAGAGATAAACAAAACATTAATTGTGGACCTGCCAACGTTTTTTAAATGATTAATTCACAATCATAATAATTTTTCTTAGGAAAAGAAATTTAATTCTGCACCTTTCTAAAGGCTCTGTGGATGTATTATTGAAAAAAAAAAATATTTGTCTACATAAAAACCAATTAGACCTTTAACAAGAGGTGGAGTAGATTATAACAGCTCACAACCATACAGTTTTAATTTGGGTGACTAACCCCACAGTAATATAAAAGATAGATCGTTCAACAGATCTGTGAAGTGTGAGTGAATGAAATTTTAAAAGGTAATTTTTAAACTATTTCTTTGCCATTTCTCTCATTTCAATTACACATCCATCATTTTCTGCATTGTAATTGCATTTTTGACAAGCTTTTATGCTCATAGTTGTCAAGTCTCTCATGAAAGGCTTAATTGAGGGTCTTTCTGAAAAATCACACAATGGTCAGTACTTTAATAGAGATGAATTTTTCTCTAACAGGAACTTTCAGCTTTGAAAGACGCTTCATTTCCTTGTGTGTTTTTAATGTGTTTAGTTTATCACTGAGTTACTGCAGGTCAAAAGTTTAATAGCACATAACTGTCATATGTTATATGTGCACATGTGTACACTAAAGTGACAGCGCAGGAGTAACAGCCTGTCTGTATTCTAGTGACATACTGTAGATCATATATAATGTCATTTTGTTTCTCACGACACCTGACGGTAAAGCATAAACTTAACCTGTAGCCTTTGGGAGCTAAGAGGAAAACTTACCTCCTGTAAGCCACATTCAACATTTTCACTCCAACACCTCGCTGTGTCCGCACTCAAACTCATTTGGCTTCATCACCCTGATGGGAATAATTCAGGCATACAAGATGCAGCCAGTCTCTGGTTCACTGCTACTAGAAAAGGTCAGGACAGATGGAGTAAACTGTACAAGTCTTTTAGGTGCAGTACTTTCACTGGCACTGCCTGAGGAGGTGAGGTGGTATGAACCTCTCCGGGAAAAACTGTTCAGTTGCCCAGTCGATTACGGCTACTGTCACTCCCCAGAGAAACCAGCGACGTGAGTTTGGCTTCCCAAACTCTTTGGGATGTTTGCCATACACCATAATTGCCAATTTACTTGCAGCAAGGTTTTGTTATTCAGAGTTAAGCATGTAATAATAACTACCCAACGATCTGTCTAAGTTGAAATGTGGTGAAAGGCTGGGTCATATACGGTAGGATTTTCTTAACCAGTGTTTTATGGAGTGTTTTGCCCAGATGAAATACATAAAGCACCCACAAGCACACTGTGGAATAAAGCAAAATGATGAATTGAATTTAAATAGCCACAGGCTTGTGGCTTGCTCCCAATCATCAAACCAGGTAGGAACATTAGTTAATATAACGTGAAATAATGTGTTTTGTGGGCCACAGTGCCACACAGTATTATAAGTGTGGATGTGTGTACAATAAGCTGGACATTGCTATAAAAAAGCATGCTTGAAGAAAAGCCTTTGACTTGAGTTTGAGGGGAAGATGAAATCAGGAAGAAAGAAAACATGGGGAAACATTCCACCTTTCTCACTGACCTCACCTTGCAGCTTCCGTTGAGACTCGGCGAGGACAAATCTAACTCCTTGTTGCTGCTTGAGTTGCTGCTTTGACTTAGATGAAACACAGCAGATGTGAAGTGATTTACTGGCAAAGAAACAAGAACGAAGTTCATTTGGGGCAAAGTTGTGTCAAGTTACCGTGAGTGAGTGGTGCCCTCGAAAGCTTCATTGTCACTTTGAATTGTGGACAGACTTTTCAGCTTCAACCTAAAACAAGACATTCTGTCCTTGGGCAATTCAGGATTTCCCTACCTGTCTGCAAACGTCGTCCACGTTGTCTTTTCATTGGTCCAATCGAGCGTATGGGGTGTTTCCACTCTGCTGTACAGAGTTGTCTCATACAATTTGAGCCTGAAACAAATCAAATATCTGGTCCACCATGGCTAAATTATGTGCACTTAAGGCACATTAAAGATGTCAACTAGTATCACATTAAAAAACAGTGCTGCTAAATGACAACAAGCAGGGATCAACGTCATACTGAATACATTCTGCATCATTATCCACAACAACATCTTTTTTGTCAATGTCTAATTATTTTCTACACAGTCCTATAACCGCCGTTATTATCTTGTCCATCAAAGTGAATGAATCTCAAACGCATGTGTCAACTGCTGTTAAATGCACTTCAGTGAGTATGGCAGTCACAAGCTACAAAGTTTATCAGTTAATAAATTGGTCAAACTGTGTGTGGACAGATAATAGAAGTGAATTACAGTAGTGTCTTTGAAGTAATAGCAGGATAAAAGCAATTGAATAGGAACTATTTATAGCGTTTGTTAAATTGCCTTCCTGTAGAAGCAGATTTCTGGCACAATTCCACCTATAGATAATATAATACATTCATTTATACCTCAAGTGCTGCTTGAGTTTTGACCTTTATAAAATTACCTTTCTGACACTGTCATAGTTTCTTGAGGATATTACCAAAGCAGTTACAGCCTGATTTGAGTAAATTAATGTTGGGAGTCCGGCTGCCCTTTTTTATTCTAATCTCCTCTGGACACGATTAGCAAGCAGAGTGCTGGACAAAAGTGTTTCTCACTATTAAATTGACATGACTACTTGAAATAAGACTGAGAGTTTTGCGATCATATTGGGATATATGCTTATTCTCTTTCTACCAGAGTTAGATGATAAGATTGATACCATCTTCTAATGTCTGTAAGGGATGATAATTCACCATTTTACAAGGGTTTATGTGTCGGGCTATTTCTTGGCTGGGACCAGTAATTTCCTGGAGCTTCTGCTGTTTGCCTGGCAAGAAATAGTCAGCCAAGTCTCCAGGAAAACATGTTGGCATTGTACGTTTCTGAAATCCACAGATAGGTTGACTGTGGATGTTTTTTCATTCGGTCAGAGCAAGTGAGGTGGTGCAATGAGCAACACGCAGAGCAAGTGATTTAGTATATCCAGCGACCATTATAGTATAACAAGCGAGAAAGTCCACCAAGGGTGGGCGGAGGGGTCAAACAAACACAGGACCTTCACCCAGAGTACTGTTTGTGTTCAGTGTGAAAAACGAAAGTGGCGAGTTTACGCTTGTAGCTAAGGGTGGTTGTTATATATTTACGCTAGTTACGTTCTTATGTTACATTGTTACATAATTATTTTAACACAAATGATAATCTTTTTTCTAACCATAACCAAGTAGTTTTCCCTAAACCTAACTAATCGTTTCACAACATTAACCACGTGACATTGTGTCTTTCTGCAAGCGTGATACAAGGCTGATATGAAACATATTTTTTTGGTTCAGAAGTGTCAACATTCAACGTGTCCAGTGCTTTGCAGAAAGGTACAATGCCAACATTTTCTCTGGGTTGGAAATAGTCCAGCAGGTAACCCCATGTAAAATGACGAATTGTCATTAAAACACTTTGTATTTTGTGACTGTTGGACAGAGCCAGGCCAGCTGTTTACCCCTGTCTTTGTGCTAAGCTAAGCTAACTGGCTGCTGCCTGTAGCTTAATATTTAACATACAGATGTGACGGTGATATTTTCTCATCTTATTTATTGTCTATCATCTTCTTAACTCTCTGCCTGTAAGCAATTTCCAAAAAAGTCAAACTATTCCTTTAAAGGAAAATTTCAACTGCCATTTTTACTGTGGGATATCAGCATTGGCCTTTTATTCCCTTGGCTCCTTTGAGCCACACTGCTGAGCACAGAGCGGTAATGTGCACTGCAAGCTCTTCTTTTAATCTTCCTCTGAGAGAAGCTTTCGGCTATCAGACTCCCATCCAGGCCTGTGAATTTATACCCAGAGCCATGTCAGTCACTCTGCCTCAGTGCTTCCGCTCCAGCCACCACACTGTCTGAGATATTGGATTTATTCAACTTATTCTGTGTTTGATGGCGATAATCTGATTGCACATTTAGTTGATTTAATTTGGCATGCTTGAGACCAGGCCATGCAGGGCTGTTGACAGACTATTAGGCCGTGGTGAGGGGGATCTCTCACATGAGGCTGTGTGTGTGTGCGTAAGCTGAGCGAGTCTTCTTCATATTACATGGGGAGGTAGTAGCTTTGGTAGATTGGGTTGCTTCGACCCAGAGTGTGTGTACCCAGGGGAGTCTGCTCTGCCTGAGAGGGACGATAACACAACCTCTCAAACACTGCTAATGAGCTCTAACAACCTGCCTGATGACGTTCATGCATTAACCAAACCGATGAATCTGGTCTCCGCTCGCCTCTTGTCTCTCCTCTACCTTCTGTGGAACTAAATTATGCTAATGTAGCTGAGGAGATGTTTTTGTGTAGGTTAGCACACACTTTTGTATCAGTCATTTTGCCATGCTTTCATAGGCCGAGACAAAAATTATGTGACAAACATTTGTAGTTCTGAGTTGCGATGGGGAATATGTTTAATCAGCTTGCTGAGTTGCAATGTTTCTGACATTAAGTTTGCAAATTGGCATCACAGTCCATTTAAAAGAGGTAGTTACTTTTAATTAACTACTTCAAATAGTCCATAATCTATTCATTTTCAGATTAATGAGCCTACACACTGTATGTGCTGGCTTCATTGAATTGTTTCTGCATTGGTCTAATTGGCTTAACGACCTAAAGGATAAATTAATCAGCAATTTTCTTTTTAGGGAAACTCTACACACATTACTGCTGTTAACATGCCCAAGGACATGGAACAGCAAAATATACAAATGGATCTTTACTTCTAATCATTGATATTCCTACTGTTTTCATGTGAATTTACAATAGGTCAAAAGGTTAAAGGTGTATCCAGAGCACTAATAAAGCAAAAAATAACCATTTGCTATGTAAAGATATAGAGGAGTAATGTCCACCTGAGCAGAGAATGAAGTGGCTCTCCCTTTGTGTGTGTTGTCATCCAAGCTTCTCTGTGCTTTGTTGACATCGCCAGGCCGGCCGTGCGTGCCTTTTAGTGCATGTTCGTGCCTGTGAACGTGCACCACTGGCTAGCACACAGCCGCCGCTCTGTACTGCGCTCATACGGCGGTTACAGCTGATAACGCCGTCCCCACTGACGGCGCTGTTACGGAAGCTTAGCACCCACCCCAGGTAAACACTGTTAGCTCGATCAGCATTGTTGCCGTCGCTTTCGCTGTTAATGCTTAGCGCCGTTAGCTGTGAGCATGGATGTATTAAGAGAACTGGATACAGCGTTGGAGGCGGGGCCCGGTTCATTCCTATGAAAGTTGCTCAGTGGCGCATGATGCCAAAATAGCTCAACTTCCCAGTGGAAAAGTACCTGGATCTTCCAGCGATCTTCCTTATCCATTGGGCCCATAGAGCCCACTGAGTTGCAGACGTCTTTTTCCAAATGTAAGCTATGCGGAGGCAATAGAAATGCTCCCAATCTTGCATTTAGCACCTTTAAGTAAATGCTGCAATGTATGTACTAGCTAACCTTAGAAAGGATGAATTGGTTAATGCAAAAAACAAAGTCCAGTTCTTGCCTTGTTTTGTTTGCATGAGCTGCTCTTGAGACTGGCAGTGCCCATGCTCGCTCTCTCAGCGTGGGTGGAGTGGTGTGATGAATGGGAGCTGCCTAGTAAGGTGGATTTATACGACAGTAAAAGAGGCCGGTAATTTATGACTCTGGTGTTTACAGTGATCAGTAGCCAAACTGAGTTAGCAAAGAGCAGTTTAGATAAGCACCCAGAGGTTTTAATAGTTTTCTGTGATTGTTTCCAAACAGCAAATAAAAAAAGGACAGAAAAGTTTACTTTGAGAAACTTTCTTTGTCATTCTTCACTTTGTGCTCTCTTGAACAAACCGATTAAATTGAGAAGTATTTTTTACCCATTTAGACACCAAGAAGAATGTGACAGCACTGATATTAATTACATCCGTAAATATAGCTTATAATATACTGCATGTCATTTAGTTGAAGTATTTATATTTTAAACCAAAACACCGATGTGAATCCTTGTGATGTAATAATTGAATATGAGACTCATGTCCCAGTTCACTCACACTGTTAACTAATTTAGTAATGTTTGCGTGCGCTGCATATAGATGTATAGATTTTAAGTAGCTTGGTGACATGATGAGATATGTGGATGTTAAATGTTCATTTACAAACCCTCTGTGCACCGTGCCCCCGCCGTGCCACGCCAAGATCCTGGAAACTGTTGATAGGATACACAGGAGCCACGCAGCCGCCCTGAAAGCCTGCCAGGGAGAGCTGAAGGTGGAGGATAACACATCGTTGTCATAGCCTAATCCCGCGCAATCTGTTTGTCCACATCATAACACAAGCCCAGTTCACACAGGCCTCAGGGAGAAAACATAAACACGAGATCCATTGACCTTTACCCCAATATATTTACTCCATGTGCATTATGGAGTGCAGAAAAGATGCTGTATCCACCACTTCCCATCTTTTCATACCCCAAGGACATTAAATTGTTCCATGCTGAAATAAGCTCTTGCGGTCTTTTATTAAAGGAACAGTGTATAGCATTTAGGGGGATCTCTTGGCTGAAATAAAATAGAATATTAATAAGTATGTTTTCTTTAGTGTATAATAACCTGAGAATAAGAATTTTTGTGTTTTTGTTAACTTAGAATGAGCCATTTATGTTTACATACAGAGCGGGTCCTCTTCATGGAGCCGGCCACCGTGTTTCTACAATAGACGCACTCTGCACCTTTTAAAGGATGCTGCTAAAAAACATTCTGTACATAATTAGTTGTTAAAGCAAACACAACATATCAGTAATTTCAAATAATTAAAAAAAAAAAAAAGTCTTAGTTTTAAAGCTAGAATGAAGCTACTGGCATCATATGAAACTAGAAAGCCTAAAGAATCCATTGGTAACAGCCAACCATGTCATACTAGCTTATCGCGAAGGAGGTTAAATAACGCTCCAAACTTAGGCTAAGTTTTGGCGAGGAAAAACTGGCATGGCGATTTTCAAAGGGGTCCCTTGACCTCTGACCTCAAGATATTTGAATGAAAATGGGTTACATGGGTACCCACGAGTCTCCCCTTTCAATAGAGTCTGCCCGCTAATTCTGGCCGTAATCTTCCGCAAAATTTAAAATTTTTCAATACACTCGAGGTAAATTACAGTCCGGAAAAAAAAAAAACGGAAGGAGGAGTTTCGCAAACACAGAGCTATGTGGAAACAAGGCATTAAAGATACTGGAAACTGAGAGGTTTTAATAAGTCTCTGTGAGCTGACCTATCCAGTGGCTCTTGGCCGCAACAGGAACAGTATGTGCTATGAAACAGCAGCTGATCCCGAGGTAGAATCAATACTCACCTCTCTTATAAGGCAACCTGGCATTCGGCCAGTGTAGCCTACATCACCAACAAGAAAGTCCATTTACACATGCATTCGCTTTTTTTATTTTAACATTATGAATGTGCACCAATACAAAAAGACAAGTTAAAATACTCTTTCACATACATTGTAATTTATTCTTTCACCAGTTGGACAAAGTTCGATAAGCGGACACAATATATGATGAACTGTATACATCTGAACACAGTTTTTACTGGTAAAAACACAGCAAATATACTGTACATAACCACCTTTTTAAGAGGAAATAAACATACTGATTTGGGCTCCTCATAGAATACATTCAGACAGAACCACTTTGGTCCAGAACGGGGAGTGACCCAAGCTGCTGGCTTCAAAAACACACATGGTCACAGCTTAAAATACATATAATAGTTTGAAATAAAATTACCACTACCATACTTATATACTCCACTGAATGTTATTTTACTCAATGTGCACAACATTCCTTTGTTACTGTGTCCAGTATCCAAACATTTCTCCTTCTCTGGAAAACAAGAAAAACAAATTCACCTCTGGGCTACATGAGCGCCGGTGTGTGCGTCATGCTCCCACCTCAATTCTGAGTATTGGATATCTACCTGCGCTGTTACAACCCTCACCAGACGCTGATGAAAAAATAGCCTCAGCCTGCTATCTTTTTTTTTTCTGGCTGAAGTGTAAATGCACAGAGCTATTATCTGAATGACAAACATGCTGTTGTTGTGCTCTAAATTAGCTCTGAACTACAAAAGGAACGCTGAGAGTAGCTTCTATAATAAAACACAGAGCTGTGACCTCCTTATGCCTTATATAGGAATGACTTCTGGGAATGTCATGTGGTGCCATACTGTATAGTGGGACTCATAACGACCTCTGACCTCTGTGTAAAGCTACTGGTTCATATCTACTCATCGCTTATCTGGCTGCAGCCAATGATTCATCTGACCGTAACACATCCACAAATCTGGAAAACTACACCCATTCATACCCACTTGAAAATATACACCACATACACACACAGACAGAAATATACCGACAGCAATCAAAGAAATCATCTGTATAAACACATGTATATACAGTATACACACACAGTATTTACCAATTATAAATTAACATTGTGCAAATAATCATACATACAAAGTCAAGTCGAGTTAGTTCTGGCAAAAGGTTTGGCAAATCAAAGATTAATTGACGCTTTGCAGGAGGCTTCCCCTCTTTTAAAAAGAAATGTATTCAGAAGTAAATGTACCACCGCTAATTTAGCTTTCTATGTCACTACTGGAGAGGTTTTTGTTCTACTTTCGGGTAGCAGAGTTTTGTTCTAAGTGTCCACATCCCCTGCACACTTAAAATAAGGCTGAATATTAAACACTGTCTGTAGAGTAACTGGGCACAGGCAATTGTTAACACAGGCTTTCTGATTTTTTTTGGTGTTTACAGCGTCGAGACACTGATGTGATGCTCTCAACTAACTTGTAACTTAAAGTCACTAATTATGCACATGAACGCTTCCTATATTTAAACACCCTTTGTGCTGGAGATGTCATGTTACTTGAGTCACAGTGCATGTGTGGCTTTACAGGTCATGTAAAGCCACATATATACTCATATATACTCTGTATTTTTATCCTTGATTTGAGTGCAGGGTTTCCGCTATCATCTTCCATCTCAAGGGTTGAGTGGGCTACTGTGTAGAAGTTCATTTAATAGTACGCCAAGGCCTGTGAGTCATCTTGATGGCACAGGGGGAAAAGAAAATGTATTTAATGGCACATAATTGCAACTATTCCCCTTGAAAAAAAACCTGGCACATTTACACAGCTACAACTGTAGCACTCCAAGGTATAAAAAAAGATGTACTTTTGTTGTAAATCACCAAGTCAATTTTGTTATAATTCACCCCATACCATCTCTTAACCTCTTTGAGTGCACTTTCACAAGCCATCAAGATATGTGAATGAAATTGTACCCACAAGTCTCCCCTTTACAGACATGCCCACTTTATAATAATCACATGTACCTCGCATGTACCTGTGAGGGTTTCTGGACAATATTTGTCATTGTTTTGTGTTATTAATTGATTTCCAATAATAAATATATACATACATTTCCATAAAGCCTGACCCTACAAGGTACATTTTGAACAGATAAAAAATGTGCAATTAATTTACTATTAATTTGTGATTAATCGCAATTAAATATTTGAATCGACTGACAGCCCTTGTTTTCACTTTGACTCGGCACTGATCTATTGTTTTTCTCGAATTACTTTATAAACATCATTATTTTTGTGGACTTTATTTAGCATATTCTATATGTCTATCTTTGGCCCAGATGTCAAGCAGACATCGAACTTCTGCAGAAGTCCTGGTCAGTCCTCTCCCACTCATGTTAACCTGTTGTTTACCTGTGTCCATCTCAACAAATGCCCTCGCAGGCAGCCTGCGTTTTGGGTCGCTTGGACCGCCTCCTGTAAGTGGTTTCGGACCGGTTGTTTTGGTCCACACCAGAGTACGATTACTGCGTTCACAGCTACTCAAATGAACCGCACCCGAGTTTGATTAAAACTGACTAAATGTTGGCTTGTGAAAGCCTCCTTAATGTCTATATATAAGCCAGGAATGACCTGTTCAGAGCAGCTGCCAATTTCCAATGTCCCCTGGATAAACAGCACTGTGGTCACCTAACTGTATGAGGTACAGCCAGCAGCATGTTTCTTCTTCTTCTGTACATTTTCACCAAAGTCAGTATACACAAGAAACCTTTACAGATATCAGAGCAAAGCAAGAAAACAAGAAAAAAGCCTCTGTTCCCTACCGTCTTGTCTTGGTCTTTTTTTTGTGTGTATGCAGTTCAATGTCCAGTTTGTCTTTAACCTCCAGTACCACAAAAACACACATTTGATACACAGCACAAATTAAGCAGAGGCTCAAGCAAGGACCCTGTTTCTTTTTTTGTTGTTGTTTTGTTTGAGGTTTCAGGTTTTTTTCTTATTATTTTACATGGCATATCTGCCTTGAGATGCTGTTGTCGCATTGTTCAACATGCAGCAGTTTCTTTTCGCTGTCCGACAAACATCTACAGAAATCCATTCACAAGGCTCACAGCACATTAGACACCTCAGCGTGGGAGTCTGTCGAATTATTCTCCGTTCTCGGGCTGTGGAGAGGGCTGCTCGGTCTCCCAGTGTCACCGATCTCTGAGCAAAGACCGCTCTGACAGATGAGTCCATCAGTCCAGCTCTTCACAGCCACCCAGGGCAACATGTCGGAGCCAGATGAGAGCTCAAGGCCCCTCCACCTTTCTTCATCAAGTTTTGTTCCCAGCGCCTTTCACAGGTTGCTCTCCACGTTCTCTCTCTGACCTTCGTAACACTGCACCTTGTCCGTGAGGCTGAGTTCCTCCATTAGGGTGCAGTTGCTGACGGTTCCCTTGTGAAGCGGGGAGGCGCACTGGCCAGCCCCATCACTGTGGACCATACCGTTGTTGTGGCATCCAGCCACAAGCATGTGCGTCTCCTCAGGGCTGCAGACTGGGGAAGAGGTCTTGGCGATGTCCGGGAGATGAGGCAGTCGAGGGACGTGGTTCAACAGGCTAGCTGTCTTGGTGTTGGGGGTATTGCTGTAGGTGTGGCGGTATTCCTCCTCGATGTTCCTCCCTAGCTTCCAGCGCTTCCACTTCTTCAGGATCTCCGACTGCACCTGAGGAGAGGATGGAGATGAAAGCATGACATTTTTAATGCGATAACGGGAGAAAAGTCGGGGGTTGACAAAAGTGTTTTTGTCATGCAAATGAGGACACTTACTTCTTTGTTGACAAAGCAGTACAAGATGGCCACCAAGAGACCCTGTGGAGACAACCAATACTGAGTCAGTCCACCCACACATTAGCTCTTTACAGCTACAATATTCACTCAAGCAGTTGTCAGTGTTACAAAGTGTTTGGGCACTCACCGATTACATTACTTGCCCAGCAACATTTTGCTTTTTTTATAGAAATAAAACCCATTTAGTTCATTTTTGCATATCAGCACCATGTTACCAATACATAGTCAGATGACGGATGCTACAAACTGAAAGTGAAAGTATCTGCTTCATACACACGGGACGAGAGATAATTGACAGACAAGACGATGGCGGAGGATTAGGTGTCAAAGCGAAAAGAAAAAAAACGCCTATTTGGCGTTTAAGATTTAAACTCGATGCTATAAAGGAACCATAATCTTAATGAGGCAATCGACATGCCGCATGCGGAGGACGGAGCTGTCATACCCGGTGTGCGCGGTCCAAGTTAGCGCTCTACAGTTATTGAGCGTCATCTTTTCTTGTAAAATGTCAGGTGTAATCGGAAACACCGCTTTCATTAAGTTTATTGACCGGTGGGAAAATGTCATCCTAACTCACACATATTTTGAAAAGCCATCGTTGTTTGACGCTATGAAAACATGACGCCATGTGTTGTAGAGCATCAGTGCATGCATCTTTTTGGTTACATGGGGTATTTGCAAGTTTGTTGTTTCATGCCACAATCACTGAGTGCACTGCACTTGTTGTCATTGACTCTGTTTTGTTGTCCTCTCTCTTTCACTCTCTTCATCAAGGCGATTACCCTGGAGGTTTCCTGTAATCTTGACACGCGTCATCTGTGTCCCCGTAGCAAAGAGGTCACTGTCATTATGTCACAGTATGCCACAGCCAGTTAGCAGGACAGACAGAACGTTATGTTAGTGTAATTCCTCCTGACACATGAGTAAATATATCACTACTCCAATGTCTGGGGGATGGGAAACTCAGACACGCAACAGATCGCTGAACAAGCTCATCTGGAACGACACTTAAACAAGATGAAAGAACAACTTTTTGCTGTTAATCTAGTGTAGCGTGACTTTGAGATTCGGATTTGAATAGGAGATAAATGTAATTCTCCGCTGCAGTTACGCATCCTCCACTTAATCTTGTTAAGATTGACTCAAATTTGAGAACAAAGTCTGTGCTTTAAACTTCCTGTTTGGCATGCCTTACCCCTTTTATCTCTGGCGTCGCTCAGTTCATGGTACAGAAAGGGAATTATGAACCATAAGATACAAGATCAATGTCTCGACTCTCACTCGAACCCCTGATCTAAGCTGAATGTTGATGCTGAGTTATTGCATAAATGGTGTGGTCTTTGTTTGTGAAAAAAATATGGTAGATGCTTTGGTTCAAATCCAACCTGGAAGGAGGAGAAGAAGAGGTCGCTGAAGAGCTTAGTGAGGCGCAGTCCGATGGTGGCCATGGTGGACTCGTCTGTGACAAAGATAAAGACCACCTGATGGATGCCCAGCAGAGGGATCAGGGTTAGAGTTGACTTAGCCAACCTGAGATGGAGGAGGATGAGAGACAAAAAGAGACAAAGGACAGAATAAGTGGAGAGAATAATTAAATGTAAAGAGAATTTTTATTTTTTTTTTACATTTGAACTCACCTGAACTTGTAATCTGTGTATCTCATTTGGTGCGCTCGAAGTTTTGACACAAGAATTTCGATGATATGGATAAAGATTAGGAAGTTGATCTGTGAAAGACAGAGACACCGGTCTTGATTATAACAGTTTCGACAGACCTTGAAGGTCATGCATATAGTTTTGGTCTTATGTGGAAACATTTTGAGACACTGCCACGCTGAAACTCCGGCTGCAACCCCAAAACATTGGAGGTGTACGTAGATAGACAGAAAAGTAATGCACTGTAAAATGCTGCGTTGGGAGGAGGTTCTGGGTGGGTGGCTGGGTCAAAAAACACCAGACTTTCACCCAGGAGACTGCTTTTCGTATTGTACACCGTGTCAAACCAGAAGTCAATGTTGATTTATTTGTCACGTAACTTCCGCACTTAAGTAACGCCACTTTCGGAGTTATTTTAACCCAAACCATGATCTTTTTCTAAGCCTTACTAAGTAGTTTTGCTGTGAAGACGGAAATGTATTTTGAATAGACTGTATTTATGTGACAAGTGGAAATTGACAGATTGCGTCATCAGTGTTGGAAATTAACTTTTTTGTCCACCTGCCACTTCCAAAATCTAGCAGCCACTCAATAGACTACCACTGTTTTTTTTGGCTGGTGAGTGAAGCAAATCTAGCAGCCACTTGAATATCCAACCCTGTGCGTCATGTGTTGCTGGATATGTGTAGGAAAACGCACAAAAAATGAGGAATTACAATTATTATAATAATATTTCTAATGAAAACTGTTGACCAGGGAACAAGGAAATGGCAAAAATCAAACTGTCTGCATGGATTGATACCAATCAGTACAAACCATCTTTTTTTTTGTGAGTGAACTGACCCTTCATTATTACATACAATAGTAGCACATTGTTGTTAGGGAACCCTTTCCCAGCAGCTGACATTTCAAGAATCAGCAGGTGTTCCTCTAATGAAAATCACCCATGATGTGACCTTTACAATTAAGCTGTTCTCGGCAATTTTCACTGGTAATGACGAAGGAAAGGAAAGGACATAATTTGTACACATAATCCAGTCATATGTCCAGGTATTTTTTGATTATTATAAACTCAGTGTAAGTTTTGTTCAGTAAAACTGCTGGAATGAACAAAAGTTACACGCCGAAACACATTTTCAACTCAAAATCAGACCATAATTATGGATTTTACTACTGCATATACTATTTATACGTACACTTCAATGCGTACAGTATCTATATATGTATGTGTTATTTCATATTTGCATATTGACTTTGATCTTTCAATCGCAAAATCACATGTTCCTGCAGGGGCACACACACCTACAAGTGTTTACTACTGAGTGTAGTTTTCTACTGATGTGCACCTTGAACATGGTGGGATCAGGATAAAGACGGAAACGCTGAAATGGGAAGCAGCCCTCCCGACCCTGCGACAACTCAAACACAGGAATTCCTGTGGGATACAGGCCACTTAGCAGGAAGATTAATGCATGGAAAATGCTGGGACATCTGTATAACTGACCTGACATAAGATAAATCGAACTTGAATAAAAGCCCAGAACTGACCTTTGCAGAGCACACCTCCAATAAAGGGCCTGGTCACGGTATGGATAGTGTAGTAGTAGCAAAAATCATATTTCTTTAATCCAAAAACGTTAACCTCTTAAGATGTTTCCCAGATGTTTGGCCTAAAGCACAGACAGCCTTTTACAGTTCATGAATAAATGAGGTGTTAAATATTTTATAGAATATGAATGGAATAAGTGGAAACACAAGAGTGGTGGGTAAATATGTAGGATTTTAGGGTGAATGCACTATTTTTTTTTAATTTATATGGCACTTCGGATTAGAGCTGCAACGATTAATGGATTAGTTGTCATCTATTAAATCAATCGGCAACTATTTTGATAATCAATTTGAGTAATTTCTTTAGAAAGAATAAGTAAAAATTCTCTGATTCCAGCAGTTTAAATGTGAATATTTTCTGGTGTCTTTACTCCTCTATGACAGTAAACTGAATATCATTGAGTGGACAAAACATAACATTTGAGGACGTCATCTTGGGCTTTGGGAAACACTGATTGTCATTTTTTCACCATTTTCTGACATTTTATAGACCAAACAACTAATCGATTAATCGAGAAAATAATCAACTGATTCATCGACACTGAAAATAATCGTTAGTTGCAGCCCTACGTTGGATTCAAATGTTTAGGAAATAGCATTTCATAATGGTAAAGGATGAAATGGAATGGTAAAAAAAAAAAAGCAGGAGACAGCAAGGGAAGGTGAAATTACCACGACTGCCAGTAGTATCGGGGAACGGATGATCCACCAGTAATTCATGTTTATATTTTGCCCCCAGCACCTGAAAAAGAACAACAAATATCAGTGAGAGACACCCAGAAACACCTCACATGCTTTCAAACAAAGCTCACTCTCTAACACATTTTGTTAAACTGTTTTGCAACTCTGCAAAAGTAGAAAGCTTTCCTCTCCCTGGCTGATGAAGTGTGAGAGACTGACGGCACCATTATGGATGCCTTTTAAAGCTTTACATAACAACACAATGTGTCTGTGGTTTATAAAGTGCGGCTTTAAAAAATCCCATCACCCCCATTTGCTGCTGAAGTGTGTCGGCTGGACCCTAAGAGATTGCATAATAAAGTTTGGGAACATGAAATATTAAAAACATGCTGACACTGCTGTTCTGACACGGTTTCATATTTGGAGTCCTGGAGAAGATAAAAAGCCTGTGTGAAACGTTTAACTCCTCGTGTAGTAATTGCATGTTAAATTGGCTGCTGAGTATCAACGTTCATATGTTTAAGAGAAAAGACCATCTGCCAGCTTTTTTTTCAGATATGAAAAACATCAACACAAGTGAGCTAAAATGTTTGGCAGGGTCTATGGAATGAGGGAATAGAGAAAAAGAGAGAGAGACTTACTCTTGATTTTCATAAAGGTATTTAGCGATCACCCAGGGCACGAGGAAAATTAACGGGGTACCTGTAAAGAAATGAGAGCTGTCTAAATGTAAAGCAGTCATTTAGTACACCAACGTTACAGCCGTTTACATGTATCTGCTCTGATTTAATTTCAATTTAGTATCACTAAGCACTAGGGCTGTCAATGGATTCAAATATTTAATTGCAATTAATCGCATCATTGTCCATAGTTAATTGCAAATTAATGGCACATTTATTATCTGTTCAATATGTACCTTAAAGGGAGATTTGTCAAGTATTTAATGCTCTTATCAACATGGGAGTGGGTGAATATGCTGCTTTATGCAAATGTATGTATATATGTATTACTGGAAATCAATTAACAACACAAAACAATTACAAATATTGTCCAGAAACCCTCACAGGTACTGCATTTAGCATAAAAAATATGCTCAAATCATAACATGGCAAACTGCAGCCCAACAGGCAACAACAGCTGTCAGTGTGTCAGTGTGCTGACTTGACTATGACTTGCCCCAAACTGCATGTGATTATCATAAAGTGGGCATGTCTGTAAAGGGGAGACTCGTGGGTACACAGAGAACCCATTTTCATTCACACATCTTGATGTCAGATGTCTGGTTTTCCTCACCAAAATGTAACTTAGGAGCGTTATTTAGCCTCCTTTGCAACAAGCTAGTATGACATGGTTGGTACCAATGGATTCCTTAGGTTTTCTAGCTTCATATGATGCCAGTATCATACAACCTAAAAATCACAAGTTGCGTTAATCCATTAAAGAATTTAGTGGCGTTAAAACGAATTTCTGTTGATGCGTTATAACTGTGACAGCCCGTCTCAGCACATAACTTGCATCCCCTGACTTATTACTCCCCACAGACCCCCCCAGCTCACCCCAGCCAATGCACAGGTAGATTTTGAAGTAGTTCCTCTCTGTAAACACGGTGATGACCAGGAGGTTGTGGAGGTAGATGCCTTCCACCAGCAGCCAGTAGCTGTTGGCCATGATGCTGTACTGCATCATCACCATGGCGATGCGACAGCCGACGGCCGTCTGCAAGAGAAGCAGCGAGGTTTATATCACAAATGATAAAATATCAAGCTGTTAAACATTATTTAGTGAGAGTGATGTTCATAGTGAGATCAGTGCTACAGCAGACGGGAGCTCCTTCTGCTGCCAGGATTCAGACTTTGTGCTGACAGCCGTGAGATTGTACAATAGCAACTTTAACCCAACATCCTCGGCCAGCTGTGACCCCTGAACACCCCAAGCACTTTACAAACGAGCCCATGTGGTTGACCCTCCCCCCTTTTATGAATAATTAGCTGCTATAATTATCTTTGTAGTTACCATTTCCCATCACTTTCTGTAACTACTTTGACTTTACATATTTATCTTATCATTGTACTGTTATATAAATCATAATTATACACATATCCAGGTCATATTCTGCAATCTTTGATAGACCTTTAATATTATGTACATTATTTATAGAGTATACAAACATAAGGGATGCATCGGATAATCAGCATAATAATGCATGCTTTGATGCAGACCATGGTCCAGTTGCAGATGAGATTATTTAAGATACACATTTGCAGGGTTGTGCAGCTTTGAGTGCTTTTTCTAGTTTTCTTATGTTTGCCATTGTCCCACGTTCTTAGGGACTGTATGAAAATTACTGCAGTGAGAAGGATAAAAATAGCCTTCTCTCAGAAAAGACACACCACACTCCCCTTCGCAAAAGTACATAACCCTGTAAAACACTTCATAGCTTGTTATTGTGTAGCTGCAGATCACTACTGACCTCATTGTTGACCAGCAGCTCTACTGGAGGCATAGATGCCCGCGGGAATCCCTGCTCCTGGTCACTGCTGAGGTCCTGCGATGGGATGTTGGCCTCCAACAGAGCGTCTTTGATGAGGATAGACAGCGCTCGCAGGATGAAGGAGGCAAACAGATTCATGTGGATGTTGTTCCTCATGCAGTGCAGTTTCCTGGTGAACGAGAGGCGACAATGATCTACAAGATAATCTGTCTTTCATCATTCACAGATAAACTTAAAGGAATACTTTGAGGAAATATGGTTATTCACTTTCTTAACGTGAGCTGTTTCCCCCTGCTTTCAGTGTTTGTGCTAAGCTAACCGTCTGCTGGCCGTATCCTTAAATTTAATGTACAGACAAGCATGTGGTATCAATCATTTCATCTAACTCTCCACCAGATTCCCAAGATTTCTAACTATTTCTTTAAGTGTAATTTCCCCCCTCCTCCTTGCTGTGTTTGATGCAGATCAACTGAAATAGTTTCCTGATACTTTAAAATGATTTCAACCCAAAAAAAACAGATTACCTGAAGGATATGAGGATGCCAAGCGCCAACACCAAAGCCACCAGAGATAAGGAATAGCCCACTGTGTACATGATCCGAATATGTCCATAGTACTGCTACAAGTTAAAACACAGACAAAACACATGGACTTTAGATTGTTTCCTTTGTTTGAGAGGGGTAGATTCAGTTTTAACATTAACATTTGTGTCAAATATGTGCTCTTTAAATGAGTTAACGCAGACAAAATATTAGTATTGTCTGACGCTCTACAGGAAGAATAACAGAGAGAGACATTTCTTACCAAACTTCGATCATTAGGGTCACACTCGCTGGTATTCTTCGTATTCATCCACTGGCCGTTTGCGTCACACTCCTGATACACCATGCCGTGTTGAACTAAACACACACAAAGACACATACACACACACACACATGCACGGTCTCTGAGTTAAAAGTCCAGTCATCACGGACAGCTGTCTTTCTCTGCATGATCAATGTACTCTGCAGCAACATGACCGCTGTATAGTGTGTATCTGCTAACCCTTGTGTCTCTTACCTTTATGGTGCCACGGCAGATACCGCGGACACACCACACTGACAGTGGTGTTGGGGAGTCCATCAGGCCAACAGGCGTAGTTGTCAAATTCCCTGTTGCACACGAGACCTGGGGATTAAAACAAAAAAAAAAAAGAATATGGGTGATCATTTTCATACAATCACAGCCCATAGGCTCTATGTCTATGGCCTGACAACATGTCTTTGAAGCTGCTGGTGGCCATTATGGCCATTATGGCATCTGGTCTTTCATCTTGACTTCAGAGTAAAGTCCTCCATCGATACCACCACCACCACCTTTCATCTTCTCAACACAGGATGTAAATAATGCTGGCTCTTAATGTACGGACAGGTGGATGTTCCGCTGTATAAAGTCCCATCTCCTTTACGCCTGCTAATTTGCTGTTACTTTCAGGACGGGTGTATGAGTGCCACGGAGTGGTGTGATTTTGCGTGCAGTGTGGGAAGCGGCCTTTTTTGAACATTGGGAGCGTCGCTGTTCTCCGCCTCTACCCTGCGAGCTAACAGACTATAATGCAACTGAAGGGCAGCATTCGGTGTGTAGTTAAACGCCGTTGATGGAGCGAACTGGAGCCAGAAGGCAGAGAGTGTGGTGCAGCAAATAGAAAAACTGGGAGCGGCTGCATGCAGAGTGGTTATACAATGGTCTGATCAAGGAGCAGAAATTGCTGCCGCTCCCTCTGGTGACAGCGTGACCTAACCATTACCTGCCCTACTGCGTTAGATAGCTGCCACTGCACCACAAGGTGAGGGTAAATGCTGATTCTCTCTAATGTGAATGCAAATTATATATAGAAAT